>OVBW01001055.1:4603-17039 GCA_900406355.1 Erysimum pusillum | reverse complement strand
GACAAATGCGCTATCCTCACCTGCTATGAATGTGAGTATTTGTTGTAGTGTGCGTCTACCCGAAATGAATTTTCAAATCCCAAATTCTGACAAATTCGACTTGCTTGATCACCCCCAGCATGCGTTTCGAACAGAGCAAGGATGTCAACGTGAAATTTCTTCAGAATATAGCGAATTGATCTGCGAAAGTTGGGTTTATTTGCCCCCCGGCAATTCCAAAATAAGCAATCCATTAAAAGAAGTCCAATAACGTATCGAATTACCGGGGCTAAATGTTAAGCCACCACTAACGCCGCCTCCTCCTCCGGCGGTTTGCTCTGCAATTCTCCCACTCTCTCCTCTGCGATATCCGGCGGAATCACCTCTTGACTCACAATCGCAGACTGAACCGAAGTCGACATTTCCATTGGGTTGGCTCTTTCTGATACAAACACTCCACCAGCTCTCCCAATGTTACCTTCATCTACTCGCATTCGCTTACCAGAAGACGACATCTCCTCTTCTATGCGTAATGGGCCAAACACCAACCCCATTCCAGGCCTATTCTTATTTATTTGTTTGAGCCTTAATTGAGTTTTTTAATGGCTTTGACAAATCAACCTCCACACAAACTCGCGCAAACCGTGCTCTCTCAAACCTTAGGGTCGTTAAGTCCACTCTAACTGGCTTCCCGAGGCCCTTAGCAATCCCCATCAAAATTGAGTTGTGATACATATTCACTGGTATGTTCGTCAAACGAATCCACACCAGAGTAGTCACAATCTCGCTCCTCAACGGATCAAAATCCGGTGACCAAGCTTGCACAAGGCGATAGCTCCCAAACGCCTTCCATGGTCCCCCGGACAAGGCTGTCACAAACTCCTCCTCCAATTCAAACCTAACCATGAAGAACTGTCGCGGTAGATCCATGACAAACATCGCGCCTTTAGGTTTCCACAATTCTTTGAGTCTTCTCGTCAACACCGGGATCGGGACATTACGCCCCAAGACCTTCAGAATCATACACCGACTCCACAGCCCATTCATTGCCTCCTCCAACACCTCGCTAGCAATCGTAACCTCCGGCTCTCCCTCTTCACCATTAGGAAACTCCAGCCTCATCCTTTCTGCAACAAAATCCTCTGATAGCACATCCTCCGGAATCAACAATCCACCCCCTTTCGAACCCACAACTTTCTGCACCCACAACTTAGAGCCATCCGGAGGATCAGCCGGTGGCCGATCCTTCTCACCAATATCCACCATCGTTTCATCCGTACCAGTCGTCGCTTCCGGCATCGCTTTTTTTATCTCCTACGAAAGTTTCATAGAATTTAATATCTACTTTTCTTCTTCATGACCCTTTATTCCTTACCATCATTTTTAAGTTTAGTTTCAAATATCTTTAATCCAAAAGTGGGTATCTATAACGTATAAGAGTAGTATACAAAGATTTAAGTTCTGAAACTCAAGTTTTGATGACCATTGACACTGTGGAACAATCATTCCACAATTCTGTCTTTTTTATCAATCACACAATTTCATTTGAAGAGTTTTCACAACCTTTTATTTCTTACTATTCTACTATTTGTAGTATTTAAATCAGAGTCTAAATCATATACATCTTTACATGCTTAACTTGTAAAACGTATGAATCCAAAAGTTTTTACATAACTTCTAGAAATCATGTAATGGACTCATAATTTTTACAAGTTAAATATCTAAAAATGAATATTATTTACGAAGAAATCAAAAATAGAGGACAGATGAATAAAAAATCCAAAATGTCAAATAATTTACTTTGACGTTGACTTGGAGTCTTGGGGACTTGGACATTGTCGTTAGCGATAGTCAACGAACAGAGTGCTAATATTGATTTAAAATATTATGGATTTTTTAATCTTTAAAAGGTCAAATAAACTTAACTACTTATCAATTTTAACTCCTCAATACATCATGGATTATATATATATATATATATATATATATATATATAATCATGTAACGAAAAGTAATCTCGTCATTGAATAATTGTAAAGAAACCAATTAACTAAGAAAATTACGAAGATAATAAAAGATTTGAAATCTTGAGTTATGAACATAATATATACATCAGGAGTAGGAATTTTTCTTTGCTTACCAGTAGGCGTAAAAGTAAAACTGATCTCCAACTAATCCGATTTAATCAAATTAATTTGCAGGAGGAGACGTCATTAATATCACAAGAGGGGTTGACTCAGTTGAGTTTCTTCTTCTTTGTGATGTATGCATATTCTCTACAATCTTGCTACTCTTCTCCTCGGAATGGCCAAGGTACATTTTTATATTGTACTTGTACATATACACATAGTACTCTTCCAAATCTCATATAAACAAATAATTTTTGATAACTAGATTATATATGTAGAAAATGTATTTACACCTTTTGAAGGAATGTTGGTGGAAAAAAGCAATTGATGAAAGTTATGCTATCAAATATTATAACATCATAGTAACATAGTTTGATTCTTTCTATTTTTATTATTTGACTCTGTTTATAATTTCAGTACATCTACTTATTTTAAATAATTATATTTGTATCTATAAATTTAACTTTTTTAATAAAACATTAACTTAAATTTTTTTTTCTTTTTTTTTTGGTGAAAACTTAAATTTTGTTTTTTAATTACACTAGTAAAAACAATTATATGTAATATATATATATATATATATATATATTAGTAGCATGTATTATAACATTCTTTACTTTTCTCAAATACTACTATGTTTTATCATCTATACAATGAGTCTATTTTTACATATAAAATTATATATATGTAAAATCTCTATAAATTAATAATAGTTAGAACCATATTAATTTATAAAAATTTATTAATTTATCAAAATGATTAATTTATCGATATACTAATTGAACTAAAAAACTAATTTGGGATTGAAAAAAATATTAATTTAGCGAGGTATTAATTTATCGAGTATTAATTTATAGAGGTTATACTGTAGATGAAGAAATGGAAATCGTGGGAGGAAGAAACCCAAACAGAAGAGTATCGAGCAGCAAACGGTGAGATTTTTGTATATCATATTACAAATTATAATATGCAATATCACTATTTTTTTCGATGAAATTATGTTGAGTTAATTAATGTTTTATGTAATTTAAAGATCTGAATAGATTTAGAATAACAAGAGATACCACATTTGCTCGACGACACCTGAGTCGTACCGAAACACCGATGCAACTTTGGATTGTAAGTTCCTATATATTCTTCATCTTTTAATTACTTTATTAATTAACATATTTTTGGTATTAAAATTAAATAATTAACAGATATCTCAAATATAATTAATGATTAATAATTAAGTTTGTTTTTCTTAGAAATCTTTCTTCAGACAATTTTTCAACTCGGTGGCTAAAGTCGATTATCTCACACTCCGTCATGGGTTCATCTTTGTAAGTATATTATTTGTTTGTCAATGAATAATTATTCTAGAAATAACGAATTTAAAATTAATATGTTTTTTAAATATTGTTGATGCAGGCTCATTTATCGTCCAATAATGCTTTTAACTTCCAAAAGTATATACAAAAATCTTTACATGAAGATTTTAAAACTGTGGTTGGTATCAGGTATTACCTCTTATATATTCTTATTTTGAATGATACGTAATTAACAATATCATCTTCTTAAGCATATAAATCAAATTAACTTTGTCATAATTTATTACAGTCCTTTAATGTGGTTAACTGTTGTCATCTTTATGCTCCTCGATGTGCATGGTAATTAAATTTACATACTGTAACTTCAAATTTAAATACATATACAAGTGATTGTTTCATTTTCATCTTATCTTTTCTTCTTCTTAATCATCAGGTTGGAGAGTTAATTCAATAAGTACTAATTAACAATCTTTGTAACTCAAATAATTGATGAATAATATTGTGATGTAGATAGTTCTACTGAGCGGGACAAAACTAGAGGTGATAGTGGCGAACATGGCGGTGGATCACTGTAAGTTCATCTGGGCAATGCCATTTTGGCAGTGTTGGAAAGGCTTTTCTTTTTGTGGCAGTTTGAAAACAATGGTGAAAATGATAACGGTGATGTCAATTCATGCAAGAGTCCAATACTGTCAGAAATAGTTTCTGACGACTTCAGAATTTCGAGTGGACAACAACCGATTTTACAAGAGATACCGATACAAAAAAAGCGAACTGCAAGCCGATGAGTTCGATGGAAAATGAGGAAGAGATTGTTGTAATGAATAGAATATAGAGTTTATACTAATGATGACTTATATCAAATGTCAAAACACTAATTAAGCTTAGCCAGAAGTTTAATTAGAGCTTCTGGAAGTAAGGAAGTGTCATTGTTATGTAGTATCTTGAAAACTTAAATTAACATTGGTTTATAGAAATATTTGTATACTTGTTAGAACATTTATAAACTTATTCTTCTCTAAGGGATTCATAACCACGAGCTAAACCACTAAATTATAACAAAATTCACATACCCGGCCATTCCCTTCTCTATAATGAAAGCTAGTCGTGATTCCTTTAGAACCTGATTTTGTGAGCTAGTCAAAACTATCACTAGTAATAAAAAAAAATTTGAAATGCGTTTTTATATTCACATCTTATATATCTATAAAAANAAATTAAAAAAACTTTAAAAAAAAAAAAAAAAGTAAGTAATAGAATGGAAAAATGAGTTTGAGATTTATTTTACCATCAACTAAAATTGGGGATTTAAATGACATGTTCCCCGTAATAGAATACCATTTTGGAGTTTTTATATCACATGCTTTTAAATTTTGTTGAATGTTTGGGTTTTCATATATCATTCGGTCCGTAAGAATTAAGATGTGCGTAGATTACAAGACAAATTCGTAAAGAAAACTACTAATCTTGAAATGAAAGAGAAAAAAAAAAAAATCGTCTTAGCAACAGAAGAGAGTTGGCCATAGAAACTCTCCAGACTAGCCCACTGCGTGCGTTCCGAAGGCGGCAAGAATAGTTCCTGGAGCCCGATTTTAAATTGTCTGCGGTGGCCACTTAAGGTGTTTGCAGCCGTGGGGATTCGAACCCGGGATTATTAGGAATTTCACCCTCAGCCCGAAATCCTTCATACCACTAGCCCACCTATGAGTGGTGTTGATACCGGATCCCGCACCATGGATCATTTTTAGAGCGTCGGAGGCCCATCGACTTACTAAGCCCAACAAGGTACATATTGCACAAAGGAGGTAGTCAAATATTGACATTAATGTGTGATTTAATTTATGAATCAATTGCCATGGTCAAAAGAATAAACTTGTCTACCAAGTTTATGAATTAATTGCCATAAAAGACTATAAAAGAGAGGTAAAGACTACAAGAAAATAGACTTCTAATCTTCTACATTTTCACTCACAAATATTATATATTTTACACAATAATCTTCTAAATGTCTGATGTTATTTTCAATAGTTATTAGAGATTATTTCTTCAATCTATGTATTTTTATTCATAATTTATTCAAATATTTTGGGGATAAAATTCATAGTTACTACATCAATACAATACTATTTTTTCTACAAATTCGTTCTTATTTTCAACAAATTTCTTTACACTTTTATTCGCTATATTCGAATGTTGGATCCAGGATCCACATTTTGGCGCCGTTTGTGGTGACTTGAACAAAAAGTCTCTTTAAAACACCAGAAGTTCGATCCAATAAAACGACATGTGAAGAAGGAAGGAAGGCAGATCCGAACTTCCTACTTACGAGGTGATTTTCTGGTGAAGTACAACGAACCAGTTGATGAAATAACCACCCACGGATCGCCCTGGATGTCAGCTTTCCTGAAAACCCAACCTCGCTTCAATCGGAGCAGTCTACTAGAAGTTATCGCTATTTTTCTGCAGCATATTCAATCTGCGCAAACCAGATTCGTCATCGTAAAACTAGGCAACTTGCGATACGATTTACCGACGAAGTACAACGAACCAGTTGACAAAACACCCCCTCACGGATTGCCCCAAACGTCAGCTTTCCATAAAGCATGACCTCGCCTCAATCCGAGTTGTGTGCGGAGAGTTATCGCCGTTTTTCTGCAACAGACGCAGTCTGCACGAACCCAGATCCATCGCTGTAAGCATAGCCAATTTTGAGACTAGTTTCCCGGCAAACGGCAAGGAACCTCGCGCCGCACAATACATCAACGGAAAGCCCCGAGGCTTACCTTTCTATAAGGACCAACCTCGTTTCTATCGTCAAAGTTCATCCGAGCTATATCGCTATATCGCTTCATAAAGTTAAATTTTGTCACTTGGAGATTTTTTCGAGAACTGGCGGAAAAATAAGTTCACTTCGATGGAATTTAAGTATTGAGTTCTCTCACATAATTAGATTCCATCTCACAGAAATTTTTCCAAATTCCAACTCTTGGAAAAATGAGTTTTACTTCGATCAAATGTAAGTATATATTTTACTTTTCACATATATTATTCTAACGCCGACCTCAGCCTCGCTAATCACTCAACCCGAGCTTAGCTCACATCAACAAAAATTCACGATATGTCCTCGAGCTCAAGCTCGGAAGAAGCATATTTGGTGTTCTCTAATGATTGCATCTTAACAACTCTGCCATTGTATTCTGCAAGATTATCCTCTTGGATTATTTTAATTTGTTCGGACTCTTTCAATTTGCTCGAACTCTTCACAAAAATTGATGTTCACACGATCACTTGATTATAACTCATCTCGCAACAAATCTATCGAATATTCCTTGCAAATTATTTAGTCCGAGCTAAGCTCACTATACATCTGTATAATACACTTCGCAACCACTTAACTCGAGCTCAGCTCCTATGCATAAGCCGAGTTCACTTCGCAATCACGAGACCCAAGATGTGCTAACGACTTATTCGCCAGGTTCAGTTCATAGCAACTTAGTCTGAATTCATCTCCGGCAACCGCTATAGTATCCGTTCTCCGAGCAAGTCAACTTACTCGAAGAACTGGGGGGCTTATGTTGATTCCGGATCCCGCACCATGGATCATTTTTAGAGCGTCGGAGGTCCATCGACTTACGAAGCCCAACAAGGTCCATACTGCACAAAGGAGGTAGTCAAATATTGACATTAATGTCTTATTAATTGTGTGAGTTAATTTCATAATTAATGGCCAAATAATGACACATTGGGAGGAAGAAAAAGACTATAAAAAAGAGGTGAAAACTACAAGAAAATGGACTTCCAATCTTCTACATTTTCACACACAAATCTTCTATATTTTACACAATAATCTTCTAAATGTCTAATGTTATTTTCAATAGTTATTAGAGATTATTTCACAATCTATGTATTTTTATTCATAATTTATTATAATATTTTGGGGATAAAATCCATAGTTACTACATTAATACAATACTCTTTTTTCTACAAATTCGTTCTTATTTTCAACAAATTTCTTTACACTTTTATTCGCTATATTCGAGTGTTGGATCCAAGATCCACAAGTGGTTACACTAAGATATTTTACAGTAAATGTTGATATGGGTGGTAAGAAATGTGATAGATGGTTTTGTTGGTTGTATGAAACTTGAAATACCAACATGTTTTAGCCTTGCTTGATGAGTTTTGTTGATTTTGGTGTCTATGCGTTTTTACTTGACACCGTTTTTGTTATGATGGGATTGAGGACATTTATGCTTAAAAAATGTATTCTAAATAAACAAAAATAAGATTAGTATTGTAGTTAATAGTTGATGAGCATATACAAGAATTAAATAATGATGATCAATATAATAATTTAGGGCGCAAATGTGGTCAACTACATGTACATTTTTGAGAAGTTATAGGAGATGAAAACCAAAAATTTTCGTATCAAATTGATTAAAGTTTTCAAATTACATACGCTTAGAAATCTATAATATCACTTAACGTGTTACTCATTGTTATCTTGGGAATTGTCATTATCACTTGCTTACATACTTAAAGACTCTTTGGCAACAAATCACGGTTATAGGTAAAACATTTTTCTTTTGTTTTTTTTTTTCCCATTTATCAAGTTTATTTGTTTGATTTATTTATACAACAAAAAGGTACACACCTTTGATAAATTCATGGAGATATGGAAAGAATAAAACTCAATCAACACCCTAAAAGACATAAGGTCTCTCCAGGATCTGACACATCAGCTTTTTCTTGCATTCTGGTGTTGACACATCAGTAAAAATGAACCTCCAATCAGATTAGAACAAATAATACTTTTTTTTTTTTTTCATCTGATTTATATTAGAAAGAACTTTGAAAGATACAAGTTGAAACTACAACAGCCGGCAGACCATAGATATGTCCCCAGAAACTTAGCCCACAAGAGGGAGACAATGCCCCAAAGAAAAGGGAAACTAATTTACACCACCATTACAAAGAGAAACATAGATCAAAAGAGGTACAACTGTTTAGGAAAAAATGAAACCTCAACTCTATAATTGCACAAAGGATCAAAGATTCTCACCAAGCTTTCCTATAGAACCTGTGAACGCCGGAAGCACCAATAAGACCGGATATACCACACACCGAAGTCAAAACAGTAGCAAAACCGACAGGGAGGAAAGCAAGAAACCACCAATACCAGAGATGCAAATACAACTACCACCATACCTCACCAGCTAGACGGAGAAAGCAAGATACACTAGGATCAAGGCCAAAACCTTGAAATCCACTGGAGATAAGCCACAAAAGAACACCAATTCTTACACGCGGACACTCGTCGAAACAATTTCAGCCACCTACAGACTTAAAACTGACGACCTCCTCGCAAGAGAAGAACTAGTGAACGATTCCACTGCTTCGACTAAAACCAAACTCCAACACTTCCAAAGGAAACTCAAAGAGAGGCTAGTAGGTGACTTAGCAACAAAATACCATCACAAAGGCCCACACCAAGAACGAACCCAGATCGCAACCACGAACCAGCAAGAGGACCCAACAGAGAGGTAGATCAGAGATCCAATTTTAAAACCACAAACAGAGAAACCACCATTGATACAATCCTCTCAGACAAACAAAGAAACCTAAAAGAAACAACCGAAAATGTTGAACCGAGGGTACAAAGGACGACAGGAAAGGCAAGAGCTGGTGAAAACTCATTGAGAATCCACAACCACTCTAGCAAAAGCGGCATAAAGACAAGATTACCACGAGAGCAGCTACAAGATCAAGTTCAGGAGATGGCAAAACACAATGACATTATTATCAAGCCACCCCGTAAATCTAGAAGATCCGGAACATCACACCGTAAATCTAGAAGATCCGGAAATCACACCGTAAATCTAGAAGATCCGGAACATCATCTTAGTTTAACCACAAATCCTAAACGATCTAGCCGCTCTGACCACATCCTCATCGCCCAAAACCCCATCACTCAACACATACCGAATGATTCCCCAAACGACAGATCTACCTCCATCGATTCAAGACTCACGCTAAACACATCGTCACCAAACAAAGAGAGAATCGAACTCACCGGACAAAAATGGCCAAAAAGAAGAAACAAGGAGCGGCTACTACTGGAGAGACTCCGACAAGCGAGCCCATCCACCGTAAGTCACCTTCCAATTCCAAGATCCAACCAAATCCGGCAAGGATAACCTCCAAACGAAGCCCCACCAACGAGGAATCGAGAATACAAGACGGAAATAAAGCAAAAAGGAAAGGCCAGAGCCGATGCTAAGGAAGCCACCGCGCTCCAGCCTTAGATCTGCACTTTTTTTTTTTTTTCCCCGGCGGCGAAAATTAGGTCGAGAGAGAAAATTAGGTCGAGAGAGAAAATTAGGTCGAGAGAGAAAATTGTTTATTGTCTTAGTTAAAACAAATAATACAGATCAGCATAAATTTCTCCGCATCAGCTTCTCAATTTCGGAATGGGCTTGAATTGAGAGTAGAAGATGAAAATCGAATCCCAAATGATTTTATTTTAGGTTATTTGAGACATGCCAATTTTGATCAAGTTTTTACATTCGATGTCTGATAAAGTTTTGCCGGATTCGTCTCGAGCTTTCGTTGAATCGAAAAAGAGTTGTTGCTTGAAGCTAAGATTCTGCATCGAATTTTGGGTTTATTGATTAGCTAGGCGTTAGATAATGAGAAGTAGGTGCGTTGGTTCGCTCTTCCCTTAGATTCAACTCGAAGATGTTCTTCTGCAATTGAATCTTATTCAACCCGAGACTTTGAAAAGGGTCATGTCGATTTCTTCTGGGAGGTGAAGAGAGAGATAGAAATGGATGAGGTAGGTTAAATTTGAAAACTCTGACTTGAATCTGGAGAGAAAATCTCACAATAGAGTTGAAGAGTCTTGTAATAGATCATGATTAAGCACTACAGCACGTAAGAGAAGGCTAGCTTGTGATAGTGGTCTCGGACAAGGAAGTATAGCTTTACGAGTCCAGTGTCAAGAAGATTAGACGGTGAATGCTCTTGCGCCTGTAGTAATGACCCCAGTGGTAGCAACGGATCTACAAATTCTACATTGAAACTTGGTAATGTTGTAGAGAAACCAAAGAGAAAAGAGGAGTTCAGCGTGTTCTAAATCAGATGGGCCAAAGAAACCAAAGAACATCATTTACAAAAAGGCCACCGCTTGATGTAGGTACTCTGGGGTTGATTCAGCAAAAGTTGAAAGAATTGGCATCTCAAGAAGAAGATGATGAGGTTATGGGAGGAAGCGCTTTTCCCAACAAATCAGCTTCTTTGATTCCCCATGAATTGCTATCTTCTTTAGCTTTGGAGTAGCGCTATAGTCGAGATATCAATATGCCTTCCGCAGAAACAGTTTCCCGGGTACATTTCTTTTTGCGATCTGTGATTTTGGGAAGGAGAAACGATAATGGCGTTTGGACGGAAGGTGATGATGAAGAGGCTTGTGAAGAAAGTGGGAGCGGAGAATATCACGGTTGTATACCAGATACCAAAGTCGTCATGGGCAGACCCAAAAGCGGTCTCTATGCCGCCGCCATATCCAGTATGGTAACCGCATCAGTGAAGAGAGACAGTTGAGCCGCCATAGTTTGTAACTGGTGTTATTTTCTCCTGAACTTTTCTAATTTATATATTTTAACAGGTTAGCTGGAGTGATGTAACTCATTGGATGTGGCCTCTGTTTACTGAAGAATGGGGATCATGGCGATACGAGGAACTCAACCTAAGTTGTTACCCTTTTGCAGTAGGTGTTTTGTAAACATAGAGACCTAGAAGGATACATTTTACTTTGAAAAATGATAGTGTGAACTGTCACCCAATTTACTCATTGGGTGCAGGATCTAGTAACAGACCTTCCAATTTGGCATAGCCAGCCACCATCTCCCTTGGTCTTCTGAGATGTGAATTCTATTGGTGGTAAAATCTGATCACTTTCCATCTATCTTGGCATCACGATTTTATCTTCATATACTAAGTATTTTCTGGTTACTTGATCTATCTAATGTACATTTCACTTTTATAATGGTAATTAAATTTTAAGAGCTTTGATTTTAAGTAACGGAGTTGTAATTATTATAATGCTATCAATTTAAAACCCAGTTGAGATTGCATAAGTTTGTAGGTAATGTTTTACATATTTTCCTTTTTAACAGGTATGGTTTTAACAAAGAAATCGTGGAATGCCCTGGTATGTAGGATGTTTTTCGCTTTTACCGAAATGTTTTTCTCTGCTCTGCCACCACCACCAAGCCCTATCCCATTTGGTTGTTGATACCTCCGTTTCCATGTCCCGACGATGACACCGATGCATAACCGTTCGGTTCATATCATAATTGGTAGCTTCGTGGTGGTGGCATGTGGTTGTGAATGCGACTGGCTTGCTCCATTAACAACCGACATACCTCAGATATTGGACGAGGATTATCGCTCGATTCGACAGCAAAAGGATGTTTCAAATGACACGGTGGCCCAGGCAGCTTAGGAAACTCAATCGACGGTTCTGGTGGAGCCGAAGGTGAATGCTCAATTGGGGATGGTGGAGCAGAAGGTGGAGGAGAAGTTGGTGTGTCTACCAAATTCCGGTTAACGATAACCGGTAAAATCCGGTTAAACCTATGTGAAAAAATTAAAGATCCTGACCATTTCCCAGATAGTGTTCTCACCTGATACGTCATCAATTTCATCTCCTGATTGTTACCGTCATCGTTAAGTGAGGGCGTGTAATTCAGAAGTTCAACTATCGGGATGTTAACTCCTCCGATATCTTTGTTGCCTAGGACTCGACGTGAGATCAGTCTCATGTCAAGTGTGAAACGACCATTATGGACTAACCTCTTGTTAACGGAAAACTTGAGGTCGTGATTCCAAGTCGGGTTAGATCCACCAGAACGATGGACGGGAGTTTTCGCCTTCTGCTTCTCTCGGATGTCGTCTCCACGAATGGAGACGACCGCATAAACGTCCATCTTTGTGAAGAGATTGACATTCACAAGA
>OVBW01001054.1:933-15848 GCA_900406355.1 Erysimum pusillum | reverse complement strand
TTTTTGGTGGTTTTTTTTTTTTTTTTTTTTTTTTGGGTTTTAATGTTAAGAAAAATGTATGGGAAACTATGGACGAAATAAGACTAGACTTTTAAATTTTGATTATGTTTACAATATACTATTATTTATATTTTCTTTGCAAATAAAACCGAGCGGTCAACAATTAATCAACATGTATATGAACACAAATACATAAGCAAAACAATAAATAAGTCATCCACTCAACAAACAACCAATAGAATATATAAGTCAAGATCTATACTTGTAAAACAATTCTCATTTTACAATACGAAAGTGATAATTATGAGCTTACGAGTCAACAAAATGGGTAGGCACGGCACGATAATGCGTTTGACCGTATTTCAATTTTATTTATAAACTATACTTATCAGGTAAATATAAACACGTTTCCACATAAAAGTGACTAAAATCATTATTTTCTTTCAATAAAAAACTCGAGTGTGAAAGAGTTCGAAAAAAATTCAGCGCAATGATAATCAAGAGGAATAGCATATTTTTATTAATTTAAAAGATAGTTTTCATAGACTTTAAAGTGATACAAACAAAAACATAAACAAGAATATAAAATATTCAACTTAACAAGCTGACAACATTTTAATACCTAATCTTCCATATATACTTTGATTATTTTGTAATTAGCCGGCATAAATGTCGTTTTGATTATTTTGTAATTCAATAATAAAATTATAGTTGACCCAAAAAAAAAAAATTATTGACAAAGAAATACGTCTCGACATAAATAAGAAAATTATTGGCATCTAAAAATCCATCTAAAAATTTTAAAACCAAAGTTTTGGGGTTAATATTGATAATAAACATTCTCTAAGGATTAACATGCAAATATCAGATATTACTGTCACGTGTCTCGTCAGCGATATGTTATCATCACTGAAGTTACTTGTGTCGATCTCAGAGACACACAGTGACAAAATACCTGATCACCGGGAAAAAAAAGAAGAAGACAAAAACTCTGTTTTAGAGTCGAATCTTATAATCGGAAAATGTTACGTCAGCTTCCACCAACTATAACGGCGGACGCCACGCCGGATTGGCTTCCCGTCGGTTGGATTGCTCACTCTACAGTTCTAAAACGAGGTCGCCAAACTAAGGTACTTCACTTTTGTATTTCTCTCTTCTTTCTTTCTCTCAAATTCACACTCATTCCTAATATTCATCATCAATTTCAGAAAGGTGACTTGTAATTGAGAAAAAAAACCAATCTTTAATTAAGAAATTTTATGAAAACTCAAATCTTTAATTGTAGATATAATTGGTTTGTAAATGTATGCATGGTGATGAAAATTTACACAATGTTTTATTTCCTTTTTTGTAGACTTACACACAATTGAGAACAGGTAAAAAGTTCTCTACAAAGGATCATGTTCTTGAGTACATTCAAATGGAGAAAATTCGAGAAAAACAACAATCCGTAATCGAGAGAAAGAAAGCAACTGTATGATGAGTTCTTTACTAATTAGGATCATGTTCTTGAGCACACTTAATGTTCTTTGGACTGTTTATGTATTGTTTCTTTTTACTCATGTTGTAGTTAAAAGCCTTACAAGATAAAGAGACCGTAATCGAGAGAAAGAAAGCAACTGTATGATGAGTTCTTTAATTAGGATCATGTTCTTGAGCACACTTAATGTTCTTTGGTTTGTTTATGTATTGTTTATTTTTACTCATGTTGTAGTTAAGAGCCTTACAAGATAAAGAGACTGTAACCGAAAGGCCTTCGTGGCTTCCGGATGAAAGGAAAGCAGAGTGGAGGGATGGTTCTGTTAGTGGAAACACTTACGAGGTATATAACAGACTAAGCATTTTGTGTATTTGTTTGTTATTGAGAGTGAAAGATTTGTTTTTTTTGGGTAGATGAATGTGAAGACATCAAATGGTTTTGAAACCAATTCAAAGGAGACTGTGCTATTGAATGAGAACACTATGGAATCTGAAGATTCATCGTCGGGTGAAGAATACGAAATCGGGTGTAATGAAATTGTAAGATTGTATTTTGAATTTTGGAATCTTGAAAAGAAGTTGTAGTAGCTCTGATAGATACTTTTTTGGTTTGTTTTACAAGACGTATGTAATTGATGAGGATGAAGAAGCTTTCTCTGAGAGTGAATATGTCGAAAATGTGGAGAATTTCTCTAACATAACCTCCACTCCTGTAAGTGAATATGTTCTCAGTTTTCTTATGTTTCTTCTTGAACATGTATTGATGGGAGTTTTATGTTTTATCTATTGTAGCTACGGTCACAGCCAGATAGAAAGCATAAGTTGGAGTCTCGAGCAAAAACGCAATGTGTGTTTGAAGGTATGTGGAGAAAAGGAACCAAAGACTAGTAATGATACAGAGATTTTTGTTGGTTAGTGAAGATGCATAGTGTTTGTATATGCAGATGAGGATATGAGTAGTGACAGTGACAACAAACTTCCAGAAGCTGAGATCTCAAAAGAAGAAAATGCTTGGGGAAAGGCTCATGTTGTATCTAACTTTGAAGAGAAAAACTCGCATGATGGTATGGTTGAGTGTGATGATAATGCGAGGGAGATCCCGGGTTTGACTGGATCACTTACTGTTGAAATCAACCTGGAATGTGAACCTGCAAGTGATAATTTGGTGGAGAAGAACTGGAAGAAAAGTGGGAGCGAAGGAATAGGAACAAGAAACATTGAGATCATTGACCTAGAGAGTGACTTGATGCACACATGTGGCTCATCCAAGGTTGTTGAAGTGACTCATGAATCAGGAGATACAAGTAAAGAGCCTCTTAAAGCTCAAGTTGCGCATGAATCAGGAGATAAGAGTGAAGAGCCTCTGAAAGCTCAAGCTGCGCAGGAAGAACCTGCTAATGAGTGGGGAAGATCGGTCTTCTTTCCATACAGAGAAGCCCCTTCACGTTCTGTGCTTGTCTTTGACAATTCTAATGCTAGATCATCTGTAGAAGATCTTAGCAACACGATTGAGCTTGGTTTAAACCCGCAAGAAAAGAACATCAGTGGCTCTAAAAAGCGGAAGAAGAATGCGGAAACATGTTCATCTAAGAACATCAAGAGGAAAGGCATTGAAGCACCAACCAAAAAACTTCAGAAAGGGAAACCAACATCAAGCAAATCGCATGGTAAGAAGGGAAGTTCGAGTGTAGAGCCTGAACCGTGTCCAAACTTCCCATTTGAACCACTCACAAGACCATTCCAAGTAGAGGATGACTCAGTCATCCGCAAGTACTTAGAGCAACACTTTACAGCTCTAGGGAGTGCTGATAGTAATCTACCTTTACCGGATTTCGGATTGCCTAGCTTCTCCAACATCAAAATCTCACTGAATGAAGAACCTGAATCCAAGAAAAAGAAGTCTCCTGATCCTCTATGTGTACAGGTTGCAAGTTCAAGCTTACCTAGTTGCAGTTCTATGGGTACTAGTATGCTACAAACAGTTGCAGGAAACTAAAGAGACACTGAGACTTGACAAGTTTAAGCTGTTCAAAGACCTTATGTAAGAAAAATTAGTATATGCACGTGTATGTATGTTCCTACCTAAAATGAATTAACGTTTACTTAATTATGTGCCTACCTTAAAAATTAGTTATAATTGAAGTGGAACGAGGTTTACGTTTACCTCAGTATCACAATTTTATCTCTATACTTTTCTTTTAATTCTAACTCTTAAAAAAGATAGTTCAATTTCTTCTTCTTTTCTTTTTGTGAATGCATTGTTAGTTTTCTTAATGGTATGTGGTTCTCCGCGTGATATAAATGGGCTCTGATATGATCATTATGGAGATGAGCATGATCAACTAAATGGGCAGGATCAAACTCCCCAAGAGAATCAACATGCAGGGGCTGTCTCTGTCCATAAAGCTCATAGAGCATTGGCTTTGGGCCATATATTGAGTAACGAATAATTGAGACCATATATGTAATGCTTATTTTCGTGTAGTGATTAAGTTAGTTTCTGTTTTAGTTTGTTTATTTTGAGAAGTCTCTTGTGCCATTACTTATTACTTATTACATCCAAATAAATATCTCATTACTTATTTTTGTGCCATTTTTTATTTATTTACTTATTAATTAGTCTTATTTCACGTTTGAAATTGATGCTTATTTCCCTCTTTATTTTCTTCTTCCATTTGTCATAGAAGCTCTTTTTATTTTATTTTTTCTCAATATGCAGTTTTAATTGAATGTTCAACTAATTATATACATATGAAATACAAAAACTTGTTTGATATAATTTTTATATACTAATTTTTTTTTGAGTTTTTGAATATTCCAATTAATATTCCTTAGTTTTTAATTGTTGACAAAAAAAAAAAAAATTCCTTAGTTTTTAATTATTTTTTTCTTCAGTTCTTAAATGATGTTTTATGTTAAGAGGAATATGATAATGTTTTTATTGACTTGGGGTAATAATTTTTTCTTTTTGCAGAAGATTCTCCATTTTGCTATCTCTTAACTAACAACCAATTTAAAAAGCTTCATGTTGAACAAGAAAAGTTAGTTAAAGTAGTATAATCAGTGAAGAAAAACAATATGACATAACCGAAAACATATATGAAATGCATCATTTATTATGATTTTATAATTTTGGGTTTCATATTTTTTTTATCTACTATGTTCAATGGAGTAATTTGTAGCCATTGTAAATAATGCGATTTAAATATATTAAATTTAAGTTGAATGATATCGACCCATTTATATATGATATATCTATGACATAGTGGATTTACTTCTATCACTATAAGCTCTACATTTGTTTGTTGGAATTTTGATAAATTAGAGAATTGTTTCATAGAAAAAATGCAATTACATCATAAAAAAGAGGAGAAGAGAGTGAAAAAGTCAATCTAGCTGAGATCGGAGTTCATGTTCTCACCACAGAAAACCGATGCAAGATAGCCTTCACCACTCGCTCCTTAGATGTTTGTGTCTACATGGGAGTGCGAGACCCTATTGAAGTCCGTTGCTTGGCACTGGACAAGGCTTTTGAGTTGTTCCGAAAGAAAGTCGGAGAACGAACTCTACAAAGTGATGCACATATTCTCAACCTTGCATCACAGGTTGTTGAAAGGTGTTGTGGTCTTCCATTGGCACTCAACGATGGCTTCCAAGCAAACTGTACAAGAGTTGAAACATGCGCTTGATGTTTTGACCACCTATGCTGCAGAGGTTTTGGGCATGGAGGACGTCATTCTTCCCATATTGAAGTTCATCTACGACAATTTGAAAGGGGAACACCTTAAGTTGTGTTTTAAGTACATAACATATATCGAGAGAGTGCATATTAGATGATAAAACATTTGATCATGAATTGGATTAGCGAAGGGTTTATCGATGATAGCATGGGTATCGAAAGAGCCTAGAACAAGGGTCATGCGGTATTGAAACCCTTCTCCGTGCTTCTTTACTTATGGATTCAGGTAAAGGGTGTGTAAAACTACATGATGTGCTTCGTGATTTAGCACTGTGGCTTCTCAGTGATTGTGGGAAGTTCAAGAACATAGTTGTTGTGGGAAAGGATATCAACTTACATCAAATGCGAGCACTTGATTGGGAAACATGGACATCTTGTCTCCTTAAGGTCTATGCATTGCGATGCACAATGATAAAACATTTTCATGTGGGTTTACTAGAGTTGACAGTACTAATGTATTTACTAATTATTAGGACTATAATTATTCGTTTATATGTTGCAAAACTCTAATGTATATGTTTGTTGGATGAGCTAGCACTTCAAGAAAATTTAATTTTAGGAATATGACACATTAGTTTCCACGATGGTTTGACTATCGATCTTAATGCTCCATAAACCTAAGAAGAATATTACATGTGATCGAAACCTTTTAAATAATTTCGCATTAACATGATTTGCATTTATATAACATTTCATTGATTTTATTTTAAGATGAAAAAAAAAAAACTACAAAAACGAGCAAAACATAAGCAAAACATAAGCAAAAAATAGGAAGGAAATATAATAAGATTTCAAGTTGTTTCCAAGTATGTGTTTTACAACCTTACAATTAGTTAGTCATTATTGTATTAATCTTTGACATAATAACAAATAGATATTAATGAAAAAAATAATTATAACTAATAGTTATTAGATTATAAAATATATACGTGAAACAAGTTGAAACAAATCTTAGATAGATAGACATGAAAACACAAATCGTTTATCGTGGAATTTACCTTGATCTAATCATGGGAATATATAAACGCGATCGACTATTACAAAGTTCATCATCGATCACATATTCATATGCGCATGATTTCATCGAAAGATAGACAGTTGGACATTCAACAACCAAATCTGATATATATATTTATTTAACAACACCCATATATGATGCATATATTTTTTCTTTTCTTTTGTTGCATATGTATCAAGATATAATAGATGATGATATAAGGTTTTGATATGTAACTACACATTCCAATCAAACCAAATTTTTAGTCCGGGTGAACTAAACTAAACCGAATTTAAATTTGTTTAATTCGGTGAAAAAATTTCTATACTGAAATTTCATTATTAACAAACCGATTCTTCGGATCCATTACCCAGACATACCAATCTCTTATTTTCCATTCCATTTTTTAGTACCCACTCAGATGTTTCAAACTCTACTACATTGTTGATCACGATATTTAAACGTTTCTATGATTTTTTTTTTCTTTTTCGTTTCTATGAACTTGCTTCCTTTCTCTTATGAGACATGTATTTTATTTATAAGTGTGTATGTTTTTATACATTCGTTAATCTAATATTGTACGTTGAAGAAAAAAAAAGTGTTCTTTATCAAAAAAAGAAAAAAAGAAATAAAAAAGTGTTAACATATAGAACGCGATGGTTGGATGATTGGATCTATATTGGGCTTTATTTGATCTTGATGTATTAGCATCCAAATTTCACTTTAACTCATTTTAAAACAGGCAGCTATAGTCAAGCAGTTAAGACTTAAGGCTAACAAGCAGACCAAATTCACCCGCTAGATTGGTTCTATGGTGCGCTTTAAAATACTTAAACCATGGAAATCCACCCCATGAAGCCTGCGTGTGTTAAGACTTACTCACTCCTCTTTGATGGTAAAACAATCCACTAACAATAATTATAGTCCAATATTAGCATCCAAATTGAACTCTCTATACTAGTTTTCAAACAGTTCAACCTCAGCATCCAAATTCAATTCTATGGGTTAGCTGTAAAAAACAAAAACCAAAAAACTGAACTTACTTGAAGCAATGAGTTTAGGAAATTGAATTTCATCTTGACAACAAAAAGAAAATTAAATTATTATTAGATTAGAAATATTTTTTATTTTTAAGATATTGGTCTATTTATAATGAAAAATATATTTAAAACACTAAAATAACAATGAATGTTATGGTATATATGAAAACCAAAACTAATGATTGCTAAAAAACATTGTTGAAATTCAACTTTGAACCTCAAATTTACTTCAAGGCGGAGTTACTGAGACAAGTGACAACAAGTTGATGTTAATTTAGAAACTGAGAGAATGAGACAGAAATTGAGAACTGAAATGTCTGAGCCTTGAAACTACATGCTAGCTAGAGACAGAGAAAGAAGAGATGTGATAATGAAATGTAGTGAAAAATGACATATAGATATAGTTGCATGAAGTGAATTTCTTAAACAAACTCAAGAAACATCCACTNATTAAAAAACAATCTGAACACATCAATTATAAATTAACTCTCTGAACCAGGTAACCTTTCAAATGGAAGCTCAACATTTTCATTCCCAAGATTCAAATCAAACAGTAACACACATTGGTTTCTTCTCTTAGTATGATGCTTCAGAGTTTTTCCATCCTCCATAAGACTCATCTTCGAAACCCCTGTCTCGGTTTTCCTAACAAACACCACCAAAAAAAAAAAGAAACACATTGTTCTTCAGATTCTGAACATCTAAAACCGGAATCAAGAAAAATGCAAGATGTTTTATACCGAGGCCTTGAAGGAGAGCGCGACCCAAATCTCTCCTTTGTACTCTTCATTTTTCACCACATTGTATGCAGTTGGTGCAATACTTCCTTCGACGAAAACCGGCTCCAATGAAATACTGCATTGTTTCACAACATATCTCGATATTTAGGTTCTAAATCTATTAATTAAGAAACACCAATTCTATTAAGCAAAACAGAGGATCTAAAATATTGTCTTTTGAGGATCTTACGTTGCTTCACCAACCGCATCATCCTCTGTCCCGACATCTTTGTCAAAGATTTTGGCTATTAACTCTGTAGTTCCTTCAGAGACAGTGAAGATAAATGTCTCGTTCCATTCTGGAGTTGTGCCCATTCCTGCAAAAATTCATCATGTTTCTTCTCAACTCTTATTTCTTGCGCAAACAAAAGAACCAAAAGAAAAGAAGCCATTGATCTTGATTGAAAACTTACCTTCAGCAACACTGCTCTTCTGATCTTGAGTCCGACAAGTGAGTTGCACGTAAGGATCCATGTTATCTGTTATCAAACCGCACTACAAGTCAACGAATATACAATCGATTTCACATACGCACTAATGCACAAGGCTATGTCACAATAAGACAAGTATCGATCTTTTGATGTTAATCAAGAAACAAATCCAGATTAACATGTCAATAACCAACAATTAGACTAGATCATTACAATAAAATCGGATTAGCAGAAGATCAAGATGAATATGAATCTGTGATCTAACTTTCATAAAACGGATTCACAAATATTTCAGGATCTCAACTAGCATCAATTACTATATCCACATATGAATCAAAATCCGATTCGTAGGAATTCAGATCGTTTTAGTCAATCAATATCAGATTGGCACCACACACACTATTCAAAAGTTTTCACAATTGTGAATCTTTGACCCAAAAGGTCGAATCATTTAAACACGTACGTACATATATACGATCGCAGATTCAACACAATTGAGACAAACCCATCAACAAAAAATTCTCAAAAGGGTTCTAAGGATTTCTTGGGAAGAAAAGAAACGAAAGCTTACTCAAAAAATCAGCGTCCTCGAGACCTTTGGCGCTGACAAGAACGACTTCAAGAGTTCCATGAGGCATTTTTTTGGTTTTTCTCTTTTGATCTTTTTGTTTTCTAAGA
Organism: Erysimum pusillum; assembly: GCA_900406355.1. Taxonomy (NCBI): domain Eukaryota; kingdom Viridiplantae; phylum Streptophyta; class Magnoliopsida; order Brassicales; family Brassicaceae; genus Erysimum; species Erysimum pusillum. The sequence goes on along the minus strand of OVBW01001054.1, from coordinate 6,705 downwards.
GCAAAATGTGAAGATTCAGATCCCAAAAGAGATGCGAGGCTTTTGTCTGATTTTCTTGGATCGTTTTGAGCACGACAATATGAATATATTAGGACATCGCTGTAGCGCGTGGGAGCGTGTAACTAACGCTCCGTGCCAGCTTTCTTTTTCCTTTATTAGATTAATGAAAAATAGTTGCGGATTGGTTGGAAATAGTTCGATGATCATAAGAATTTGGGTCAAACTTAGGTACTTCTCAAAATATTAGTATGAAATTATTACAGTCTGACAGATGTTATCTATTGAGTAGGTGACATTGAGGATATACAATTTCTTTCCTCATGGGAAATTACAAATTAATCTATTAATAAAATTTGATTTATTAGATTTTTTTCCTCTTCTAGCAATATTTATGTCTTTTTAATGAATATTAGTATTGAATAAGAACATAGAAGCAAAAAAATAATAATGAGAAAAATCAATCCTATGATTTTACCAATCTACTCTTTATGACAGAATCTGTAGTTGGGCCGTTACATATATTTTCATATATTGCAATGAAAAATATTAAATGTTACAAAAAATTTACAGTTGTTCAATTATTTTTTGTTTTTTTTTTCTGTTCTTAATTTTCAAAAATTTAGATTGATTTAGTTATCATAAGAAATTAAGAATAAATGGATGGGAAGTAAAGTTAATAAATACTCCTAAATTATAAGTTAAGAAATAAATTATTGTAAATGTATAATTTTTATCTAAAGTGATTAGGTTATCAATATCTTTTTCTTTTCTTTACTTTAGTCAAAGTTTATATTGAAGTCTTAAAATGATACCTAATCATGATTTGATCACTTTTTTCCACCGATTAGTTGATTAAGAATCCTACACTTTGCCATCTTCTTTATAATAATTAAATAAATAATACATTTTGTACTCTTGGTTCTTTGGACAAACAAGCTAATGAAAATGATTACTGTCAAGTAAATTGGGAACATAAACATAGCACTAATCTTCTAATGAAATATTCATTGATAGTAAGAGCCATAAAAACAAGAGATTGGCTCAAGCACCCTAAGGGATACTTCTACACAAGGAAAAAAGAGAAGCAAATTGACTCATGGCGATGACTAGAGATTAAAAAACCTAATTTCTTATTGGCGTAATATGAATTGCCAACATAATAAAGTAGTTCTTGTGCTTGAACCAGACATCAGCAAAACCATACCTTATAATCAACCTGCAAAAAAAAAATGTAAGAGAACATTATTTGATACATACACGAATCTGAAAATCAAACATTTAAGTTTTAACCCATAAGTAACGGAAAAGAAAAATTCAAAAATCCATGAAACAAAACTCTGTTCACAATAAACAGAGCTAACTAACTTATTCTCTTGTCTCTTAGTAACATTTATTGCGAGAACTTTATCACTTTTGACTACAAACTGTAAGTTAAATACTTTTACAGTTCTACTAAACAACAGACCTAATTACGTCCCAAACACAAACTACTCTCCCATATACGTTTCTTGCATCATAAGCAACTACTCAAAAAGTTTTTTGGGTAAAAGAGGAGAACAAATCATGAATTGAGATAAATAAATAGTACCTGCTTCAAGTTCATTGATTAGTAGTAAGGTTCTGGATCATCGATATGCCTTTTGAAATAAGCAGCAAGCCTATCAAGATCCCCAAACATTCTTGTCCTGAACTTGAATCCCTTTGGGTATAATCCAATGTACTCGTGGTGCGGATTTGCGGATCGTATGTAAGACAATACAAAGCTCCCTGGATGTTCATGCGAAACACCGAAACCGTAAACTACCATTTTCGGATTTAAACCCTTCTCAACCCGAAGAAGATCATCTATTTCCGACTTTGTCCCATTCCGAAATTTCCGGTAGTTGATCATTGTCATAAGATGAGTTACCAAAGGATCAACATACCTATCCATTACCTGAAAATTTCTAAACGCATAAGTATTTTCACTACTTATATCAAAACTGAAATTTATAAGGATATAAAGACGAACCTCATCTAGATCCTCGAAGGTTTCATTCCCAATTTTCAATGTTTTCCCAATACGTTGTAAGCTCACTATGTCCTTGTTCTCCTTCTCACCTTCTATGATCTCCTTGTTAGCATAAACATTATCGAACATCTTGATCATCAAAGTCAGATGATTCAGTCCTCGTGAGCTTGGACGAACAATGCTTTCTCCAATGTTCTTATCAGACAAATACTCTGTTGCTTGCTCAGCAGTGATGTTCTGAAACCGAGGATGAACAATCATCCGAGGCTTAAACTGCTTCTTTTCTTTAGGAGCTTTCTTTTTCTCTATCAGGACATTGTTCTGATCCTCCTCGTGGTAATAATCATCGACAACCCCGAGATTTTTGTTGTTTCTCATTTCACTTTCTTTGCAGACAAGGCACACATGATACCTATGTTTTAGAATCGATTTGATCTTGCAAGTAACGATATCGCCTTCACAGAGTTTGTTCGACAAATCAACGATATCTCTACCATCATCTGAGTAATCTTCCTTAAATAGAATCCCAGGTAGTCCACAATCTAATACACATATGGCTTTACCACTTGTTACTTTCTTAACAGTGGCCTGCACAATTCTCCCTTCACCAATAGTTTCTTTGGTTTCACCCGAAATCATATAAAACTCTTCATCTGAATCAACCTCTTTAAACAGACTCCGCAAATCCCGAAAACCACAGCTTAATTCTCTCATGATAAGACTATAAGTTTCCTTCTTATTCTCATGGTTCTTGCTTCTCAGATACTCATCAAGAACAATTTTTCTCAAAGAAGCTGGCTGATCTCTCACATGTTCTATCGCCATTTCTATCGCATCATCCTCCTTATCATGAGCATAAACATATTTCGCCAATTCTTGCGCAAGACCGTATGATTCGGGATGTATTCTAGTATCATCCAACAGATCAATAAATTGGCTGCTACTACAAGCCAACCCGCTCCTACGAATCCGCAAGAAACCAGCTGCATTTACGAATACTTTTTTTCCAATCCCATGATTTATCAGTTCCTTGCGGACAAATATCGAACCAGCTCTAACAAGAGACCTCTGCAAAGATGTAGCTTTCCTAGGACCAAGCCCTGAAACAAACTGTAAAGGAGAGAAAAGCCATTCATGGCTCGCAGCAAGATTAATGTCGATTCCAACTTGATTCGTTATGTCAACCATAACTTGTTCAACCATCTCATACTTCTCATCTGGATCAAGAAAATCTTGCATAGAATGTAGCTTCCAAGACAAGATATCTTTACCTGGACCGCATAAAGTTGAGATCATTGCTAATGGATTCTGGAGATAACGTCCAAGAGCAACTGCGCGTTTCACAATCCCTGACTGTTGAGGTAGTTGTTCACTTGAGATTCTCGAATTTTCGTATAGCCGGGGAAGAGATTCATCCGCGTAAACCAATGGAATACCATAAATCCCATACTCTACATCAGAAGCTTCGACCATTTGGAATATAACCTCATAAATCTCATCCTTCAGACGTATACAACTCAAGTTTACGGCTGCTAAAGCCACAACATCGGGGTGATGGTCTCTCATAAACTTAAGAAGACGATCTTGGTCCTTCTTTTTACGTTTCTGGTCATTTACATCTTGAGACCACCGCAATGCAATGGATCCTGCGTAAAGCACATCAACCAGGTCTCCCGATGAATCAAGCATCACAAATGTAGTTTCTGGATTTCCAGGTCCCCAACAACAAGCTAGGACCCTCGGCGCAGCTTCCTCATCCGCGGTATTATTATTCCTTCGATATGGTCCTGAAGACACTTTGTTCCATAAAACTTGTCCATACTCTGAAAGCAACCGAGTCTTCGCTCTACTAGTTAGCAAAGATCTTGCTTCTTTCTCCATCGACGGCAAAAGAAAACTGTGAACCGCATCCTCCAGTATCAATTTCCTCTGCTCATTCCAGAGTTGAGCATTCTTACTAACACCAACACTTAGATAGTGTTCACTGCATTCACTAATTATCCTATTCATCTGATTCTCAGGCAGCTTCAAAGTTACTTGAAGAAGCTTCTCCTCTTCTGCTTTCTGAATGAGAAGCCATTGTGCATCTTCAAACTTTCTCAATGGCTTTTCGCGTAACCACTTTACCGCACAAAACCGATGAAAAGAATCTATAACCACATTCCCATCTGGTGTTGGACTTGTTGAGACTACCGCATTCTCCATATAAATCCCGCGAACATACTTTTTAATCGATGGCTCGCTGCTTATCTCAACCGCAGCCATATGCCGTGCGCCTTTAAGAACAACTTGAGGATCTTCAAACATTGCACACACATAGTTCAATGCCATCTCCTCTGGTGTTTCCTTTGCATCTTCAATCTCCTCAACAAAAAATTTCTCAAGAGACAATGCGAGCCCCAATTGCTCAGCGCTATTATAACCGCACTTGTTTGCCAATTCCCGGATCCCAAATTTGCTGCAGATGCTATATTGTGATTTCCTATTCGGCCTCTTGTACTGTCCTTCATCGATTTCACAGTGAGGAAAATGCAAGTTGAACTTTGACTCTACATCATCAACTTCTCTCTCTGTCTCCGCTGCTTTAAGAGACTTCATAACCGATTCAAAAAGACTCTGATTCAGATCAGACTTACAGGTTTCTTCTTCAAAACGTTTTCTACAGTAATCAAACAACGCGGTTTTTCGTTTCCGCAGAAGAAGCCACTTTCTATCCAAATCTTGAATCATCCACAAGACTTTATGCCACTTGGTCTCAAGCTTCTTGTCAAGATTGAAATCACCATCATCATCAGAACTTTCCACTAAACTCCGACACTGCTCCTTCCGGTACATAGCTATAAACGGTATCTCTAACTTCTGCACATGATACAGCTCCAAAAATCTCACAATGTCATCTTTGTTAACCGAAAAACCCGGACCTTGTTCTTGAACCAATCGAGCATAAATCCAATTGCTTTCATCTTCAATGCTAATTTCAAAGGCTTCTTCAGATATCTGCATCCTCTCAGGAACATCAAGCTTCCTAATTTCATCATCTTTCTCTGTCATATACTTCTCAGATAGAACAACTGGTTCAAACTCATCTTCTAGCTTTCTTTCGATCTTTTCGTTATACGCCAAATCCTTTTTCCGAAGTTTCAACAATTCTTCAGGATCACCAAATATATCATTAGCGTATCGCAAAGCGTTTGAATCAGTTCCTTGCTTCAATTTCATTTTCTTCCTCATTCCATGATCATCTTCATCTACAATGAAGTGACTCAAATCATCATCATCATCATCATCATTGATCTTATCCTCTTCCTCTAAAGATTTCTTCAAACGTTTAAACTTCTTTCTTTGGAAATTGACGTTGTTATCTTCTAGAAGAAGATAATCATCTTCGTGAAGACTAAAGGCTTCGTCTTTCTTCCTTCCATTTTTACTCGGTTTATTGTTACATGGCCTCTGTTCTTCTTCGTCTTCTTCTTCTTCTTCTTCTTCTTCTCCATCATCAGAACTATCCACTAAAAACCCATCACCAAACTCATACTGATCATCTTCATCATCGTCCTCTTCATCATCGTTTTCACGGTTCTCGACTGGATCGTCAAAAATCTGTGGCTCTGTATCGAAAAACAGAGTCGAATCTTAAGAAAGAAGAAAAACAGAGAATTAGGGATTTTAAAAGCAGAGCTTTTTATGTACCTTCATTGATCCTTTCCATGATTAGGTTAAAATATTTGGCTATATGATATCGATGAATGTGGAGATCAACC
>OVBW01001053.1:0-17042 GCA_900406355.1 Erysimum pusillum | reverse complement strand
TACTACTGTTATAAGGCTTGTGAGTCATATATAAGTCAGAGTGTGTGCTTAACTCGAAAGGTATTCGATTTCAGAGGGAATTGTAGAGAGAATCGGAGAGAGAGCAAGATAGTTTTCTTGGTGAGATTGAGTGAAACAAAGAGCGATTCTTTCTGAACGGTGAACATTTGTATTTGATCAATTGGATTACGAGGGTAAATAGGATCACCTAAGTCATACTCTAGACTCTAGAGCCTAAGGAATCTCTAATCCTCTTATCCTTCATAAGACATTATTTCGTTTTATTTTTCTCGGTTTAAACCTGAATCATCCCCTTTTTTGCCAAATCCGAACCACGACATGTATGTTTTCTATGTCATTTGATTGATACTCATGAATGATGTTTTATCCCCGCTCACATCTCTGGTCAACCTTCCATCTACTTTGGATCAGGATATTACAATATGTCCCACAAGAGAATTTGTAAGCTACCTTGCGCAGCAGACAAGGTTGTGCTCAAGCTTTACAATAGGATGTCGTTGACTCCATAAAAAAGTCGTGCAAGGCATCTGTTTGACCCGTTTAAACGTTCAAAGGACAGATGAATGTTTATCTTTGTCTTTACATAAATATTACTTTAAAATGAAGCATGAAAAAAACCAAGTAAGCAATTCACTTTTTCACACCACACCAAATTTTATGGAGTTTCGTATGGTACACAATCATATTATTAAACGTAACAATGCCCATGTTCACAATGTAGAAGTAAAAAGGATACAAAGAGAGTCAAGCAATAAGAAGAGGACACTAAGGAGAAGGTTAAAAGAATGATAGAGCAAAGGATATGGCTCAAGCATAAGACTAATGAAAAGTAAAGAAAGTAGATATATGGCTCAATGGGTTCTTAGAAATCTGGTTGATCTAGTCTCCGGTAATTTTATGAATTTTGACAAATACATTAGTGTGGAATTTAAAATGATTTTTACTTTTTAGAAAGACATACAAGTATACAACTATACAAGTGTGGAATGATCATTAAGATTACAGTTCTATAATTCCTTGGTCATGTATATTCCTATTAATAATCAAATCAACACTAGCATAGACGAGGATAGTTGACAAGAAAAACTCACCAAAAAGTAAAAAGAACATATCAATTGCTATTCATATTAATGGCTTCCAAAATCTCAACTCTCAAGGTAACCTTTAGTAATTATTTAAAAAATAATTTAGTTTTTGTTTGTTAAATAATGTTTTTATGTTTTAAAAAAAAAGTTTTAAATATGTAATATATTTCAAAATAAAAAGAATGGTACATTTCAAAGGCATCTATAAATGAATTTTGTTAACTTTATGATTGATTTTACATAAAAATTTTACTATTCCTAATTTCATACAATAAAAAAAAGGAAAGAAAAGCTGTCCATTAAAAGAGGGGGAGATAGTAGATGGCGTACATGTTAGTAATGAGTCGCGTTTTATTGGTTGCCGGCTTAAATACTTAAATGACTCGGACTCTAAAACGAATATCATTGGCCAAACCACGTGTAAAGCATCCTACGTGGCATTTCCTTCCCAACGAAGCAGCGAGTACAACTATCACATAACGTACTCGCGCGAGTAGGTCGACGAAACAACTATCTAACCTTTTTGACCCCCCAAAATTTCTAAATATTTCAAAATTGGCCTCTTCGTTTTCTTTCTTCTCCTTTTTATGTCTGTTGATTTACGGACCCAAATCTAGCTCTCTCTCTTTTTGTCTCTGCGTTCGATTCGGAGAAAGAAAAGAAAAAGCAAAGAGAGAGCTTCAATGGAGTTGGTTTCTTTTCTTGGTAGAGCTCTGTTTGTTTCTGTCTTTCTTCTTTCCGCATGGCAAGAGTAAGCAATTTTCTCTTCTTCTAACTCTGCTTTCTAGATCTGCTCTTTTGACTATAGTAGGATCTGCTTTTTGTTTTTATCTGTGAGGAATATCAAAATCTGGAATCTTTTGTCTCTGTAGTTCAATGGTATACTGGTGAATGATACTTAGAGAGTAGAGCAAAATTATGGCTAACTAGTTTGTGATGAGTCATGGATTTAGTTTTGTTTTTTTCTTCTCAATTTGATAGTTTGATTGTAGCTGTGTGAGTTAGTTTTGGAGAAAAAAGATAAAATTGTTGGATAGTGAAGATAAATTATGGATCTTGCTTGCTTTGATGGGGTTGGATTAGATTGATATGATAGATTTTGTGTATAATTCCTTAATAGCTCCAACATTGCTAGATTTTTCTCTTTTGATTCATCTCTTTCACTAATTTTGGCACTTTGGTTTTCTAAAGTTCTTTCCTTTATTGCTTATCAATGGGGGTTGAAGTTGTTTGTTGAGTTGTTCTCGTTGGTGGTTGTTTAAGACATATGATTCTATGTCTTGAGACGTTTACAAAATTTTAATGCTTTTTCTATATACGTTTGCTTGCTTTACTTATCTCTTTTTGAGAAAGCTATTTCCTTTCTCTTTGTTCCCTCTTTTGTAGTTCCTTTGACTCTCTCTGCTTGGTTATATGAGATGCGTTGCAATTTGAGTCAGTACAGAGATATTTTGAAATCACTTTTGTCCTTTCCTTCTCTGATTAGTATTATTCAATTTTTGTTGCTTAACTGAGCAGGTTCAATGATTTTGGTGATGATGGTGGCCGATCAGCTAAATCTTTGAAACCAAAATTCAATGCCTTTGTAAGCCATGTGACAACTCATACTGGCCAGCAAGTACCACCAGTCGATGTACGTGCTTCTTCTTGTCTATTATTCTTTGTCCAAAAACATTAAACCAATTTCGTTTTTGACTTTTGAGTTTGCTTGTTTTTGTTCATTCTGTTTTGGCTTATAGATGAAGCTTCTTGTTGCTGCTGCTATTGCCTTGAAGGGCATTGGTGGACTATTGTTCGTCTTTGGCAGCTCCTTGGGAGCTTATCTCTTGGTATGTACAAACTGTTCCTTTCGATTATATTGTTGATTATCCGAATGAAGAAAATCTATCAAATAAACTCTACGAATTCTGGTTTCAGCTTCTACATCAAGCCGTTGCCACCCCGATATTGTATGATTTCTACAACTACGATGTTGACAGAAAGGAATTCAGCCAACTCTTTTCAAAATTTACCCAGGTTAGCAAAATCTCATGTTGGTTTTAGTGTTGGTAATAACCGAGAATTAAGTCTAACTAAAGTCAGTTCTATAGATAATGTAAACTATCACGGGTCAAATTTGAGTTCGATATTGATTCTTGATCCAGACCTGAGATCTTCTATTCTGTGTTTTGACTTTTCAGAGCCTGGCTCTTCTTGGAGGACTGCTCTTTTTCATTGGAATGAAGAACTCAAGGAGACACGGTAGGCACCTCAGGAAAAAGGCTCCAAAGGCAAAAGCAAACTGAGAAAGCCATATGTTTCATCGGTTTATTCGGTCTGTATTTTATTTTCATTTTGGAATCCAGGATGGGTTTAAAGAGTGTAGCCGATGAGACCATTGAAAGGCAAAGTCTTTGCAAATCATTTTGCTTGTTTTCTATGAAGCTCTTATGACACTTTTTTGTAGAGATACTTATGGTTCTTTAGAGAGACCATTTCAATTTCGAATTCGGCGATTCTCTGTTGTTCTCCTTCTGTTTCATAATGTGATTGATGCACTAACTTGCGAAGAACCGTCAACTCAACCTTATAAAACCAATTATCGCTTGCTTTGGAAATTGCTAATTAGTAATATCGATCCTGAGCCGTATCATAGGTTATATACTCAGTGAACGGTAAGAATGTTAAATTTACACATACAGAAGAAGGTAATACAACAAGAAGCTCTCGTAGCTCAGTTGGTTAGAGCACCCGTTTAGTAAGCGGGAGGTCTTGAGTTCAACTCTCAACGAGAGCATTTTCTTTTTCTTTCTGGACTGGTTATCTTAGATTGGTTTAGAGGACTGGTTCAAGCATTAGATGTAAAAAGACTCATAGATTAGAGAAGAATCATAATTCATAACACAGTCAAAGTCTCTATTTGCACAAAATCTAGTAGAAACAAGAAATCACCAGTTTTAGGAGTTAATTATATAGTTTTATTTAAAATACAACCCAAGACCAAGAGTAAAGCTTTTACACTTGCCAAACGGAAGAATCCTAAACCAAGTGATTCAGATGATCTCTCTACGTTCCCTATGATGGGTACCCGAAAAAAACAATTTGAGAGTCTAAGCAGCAGGAGGCCTGAGTTCTTGATCACGAGATGTGTCACGAACCGATTGAGGCATATAGTGCCACATTGGCATGTAACCGTAACTCGGGTATACAGCCATTTTGTTGGGATTGAATGCAGCTGGAATCTGAGGCATGAACCCGGAAGATGGAGCCACCATTGACTTTAACTGTTGTTCCGTCTTCTCCTTATCCGCTTTCAACACTAGCTTTTCCTCCCTCAGCTCGTTTTTCTCCGCCTATACAGAGAAATGTAGTAACTTAAAAATCCGCTCTCAATCCCATAGAACAAGTTATTCTTGGTTTAGGAGAAAGTCAACAACCAACCTTGAGACTCTTGATCTCTTCTAAAAGCTTCTGGTTAGTTTCTTCAAGCTTATGAGCTTCATCTCTGAGTTGACTCAAGATACGGATTGCATCATCGAGTATAGCCGGTTTATCTGTCTTCGGAGTCCTCCCTGGCTCCAAAACCGAGCTCAAATCCATGAACCTAACACAACAACAACAACACAAATTTTCCTCTTGAGACAACTCAATTTACAAAACAGTATCTAACTTAACACATAGACTCAGCTCTAAAACATACCTCTCATTTAGCTTCTCCCTCCTCAGTCGTTCACGACACGCTTTGGTTCCTCCTCTGCTACAGGATCCAGTCCTTGCCCTATCATCAAACCATCACATATTCTATCAAAACACACAATTAACTACCACCAAAACCACACAAAAGTTTAAACTTTTTCTAACACTTACCGCTTTCGCGAGCAATCGTCATCTAAATGTTCATGTTCTTGCTTAACAACTCCACCAGATGATCCAGAATTGATCTCTACTTCTTCTTCCTGCACAATCCCACAGTCTGTTTGCCCTACTTGTTGTTGTGGCTCTGAAGGCAAAACACCATTATACGACGACAAATCCAATTGAGCTCCAATGCTAAAGACTTGTTCTGTTTCATTCTGCAAATCAACACCGTATGGCCCAAAATCTGGGAAGGTATCTTCTTGATCAGGCTGCAAATTTACACCAAATTGTGTGTAATCATCGAGTTCTGCTCCATTACTGCTGATTCATCAACAAAAATCCAAATCCATCAATTGGAGTAAAAGACCCATACAGTTACTTCTCCTATTCAATTCAACAGCTTAAATCAATTCAAAACATTATTAAACAAGAAATTAACATTAGGGTTCTTCAAATTATCATCAAAAGACACAATTTTTTTTCTTATCCTTTGACAGAAATTGAATTGAACACCAGCGAAATCAAAGCCCAGATATTTCAAAATTGAAAAAATGAATCAAATTCGATTATAAAGAAAAAATCTGAATCGAGAGAGAAAGAGAAGAGAGGAGAAAGGAGAAGAAAGGAAGAACCTTTGATCGAAGCAAAACAAATCAGAGACGAAATCATCGTCGAGAGAAGGATACATTTGAGAGTTCCCCAAAACAGATTTGAGATTTGTGGAAAGCTTCAACGGAGACGCCAATGTTGGAGGAGATAATAATATTAATTATTATAGAGATTAAAAAAGGTTGTTTAAACAAAACAAAAAATAAAAATACGAATGACGACAAGGAGATAAGAATGGTGGGAACAATATTCGCCGATTTGATGATATTAGTGGAATTTAAAAGATAGGAGGACTCAAAATTCCTATTCGGGAAAAGACAAATCGTGTTAAATTCCACACTTATAGCCACCGTTAATGTGGAATTTTATTGCATTTGCATTGTTTTTTATTGGGTTTGTTTTGTTTGAGTGGAGTTGGTAAACCAATCCGGTGCAAAAACGTCTATAAAAGAATCGATGATAAGTATTTGATGAGCAAGAGCACCAGCTTGAGAATTACACAATCTAGGAATCAAAAGTAAAGAGAAAAAGAGAACCAAAACTTCGCAAAACACAATGATACATTCATATAGTTCTTCTGATGGGGAAAAAACGATATACATAGCGATGTTCAAATTATGAGTTTATGTTAAGATATGTACATGTACTAACAAGACCGGTCTTAACAATTTCGAGGTTTAAAGCAAATTTTTAAACCTATAGCATATTATTTATGTACATAATTTCATTGAAAAAAGACTATAAACATATATAAATAAAGTTAAACAAAAATATATGTCCAATAATAATAAAAAGATTAAAAAAAAAAGAAGAATTAAAAAGATAAACACAATCAAATGCCAAGTAATAGACTTTAGAAAAGCAACAACATGAAGTGGAATAAGCAAAGACTATAATTGTGGCCTCAAGCATTTGCTTGTTGTGCCTCATTGAAGGACATGCACTGTGTACTAAAGACACTTGCGCATATAAATTTATAACTAACAACATGTAATGGCTAAAACACAATTAATTAACTGTTGTTATTCCATTAGTCAACTAGATAAGTGTTGCTTAGTTGGAGTAAGTAAAATAATAGAGACGGGAATAAAAAAATAAATGAGGGAATATTGAGATGAAAGATTAATTATTGGAGATATATATGATGAGATTCATATCTTGATAGAACTCGTTCTGATCAAAATCGTATAAACATCAACATCGATAAAAAGAAGAGTCTACCTAGTCATATTGTGTTCAGTGGTTACAGTGAAGGAATAAAAGCTCCCTAAGTTTTTGTACCTCTTGGAGCCAATGTAACGTCGTTTGTCGTTCCCAAACGCAACTTAAAGTTTTTATACCACAACGTAAAAGAATAATTTTTGTGAAGTATCACCTGGTGAAGTATCATCTCGTGATATTTATATTGCTCTTGAAAACGACTCATGTGGAACGCACGACGACTATACAAAAACTATTTACTTTTTTTTGTCAACTATGTAAATAACAATATGATTGCGTAAACCCTTTACAAAAACAAAAATAACTATCAAATTGCTTTCTTAAACCATTTATAATTTTGATTGGTTTTCCAGCATCGTAAGTATTTATATACTGTAAGAGGGTTAACGAGGCATTGGTTAGCTTTTACATCGACCAATAATTTTTGGTCTGCAAGACTGCAAAGAAAACATAAAAAGAAGCAAACAAATACGTAATCTATATATATAAAGTTAGTTTTTCTCTCTTTTTTTTAAGCCACTTCATCATCCTAATCATCATCTAAATCATTTGATAATTTAATTTTTACAAGTTATTTATACCATTTTATCATTAAATTTTAACATTTATCATATGTAAACAAGTTTTCAAAAAGGAATATGAAATTNAATTTTTTTTTTTTTTTTTTTTTTTTTTTTTTTTTTTTTTTTTGTTTTTTTGATAAACATCTTATATTTTATATTGTAGTTGGCTTTTCTCTCTTCTCCTTAAGTCACCTCATCATCCTAATCATTTAATTATTCAATTCAAAAATTTATTTATACATTTTCTCCGTTTATTTTAAATTTATACATATGCAAACAAGTTTTTGAAAAAGAAATATGAAATGTATTTTCTTATATTTTATATTATAAAACTAAAAAACATAACTGATATAAAAAATAAAAAATTTACTAATTTTCGATTATACTAACTAATTTATAAATAATATTTTATATTTTTAAAGTGAATGTTTTATTATGAATATATATCCATTAAAATAATATGCATTAAAATGTGAATGGACTAACACAATGTAAACTTAAATTATGATGAGATTTAACGGGAATAGAACAAAAAGAAATTTTGAGAATATAAAATCTATCTAAATTATGTTTTACAAAATTTTTAAACATAAATGAGATAGATTGAGACAAAACATGAATTCTCATTTTAAAAACACATATGAAAAAGTAACAATAAAACAATATTTCTTTACCAGTAAACAAAATAGACAATATGTAAAGAGATAATGTAATTAATCAAAAATATAACAAACTAAATTAAATAAACAAAATGACTAGTTTTTAATAATTTCAACTATACATCATGTTAAATTGTTAAAATTTAATATAGTTTCAAGAAGACAATTCTCCCTTAATATTTACTCTGATTCGTCCTAGCAAAATTTTTATTCCGTGCTTAACTGCTTATCACCTTGGCAACAACCTCGTGACAAGTTTCTCTAATGAACGTTTGTTTGACAACCTCTACCATGTTTTAGTTCTTCTTTAAGCAACGTAGCCACAAAAATTATTTACATTATACGCTTCATTCGTGAAGTGTATCGAACATGCAATTCAACCGTATCGTACAACACTTCTTTTGCTAACTCTATTAGACCCGGTTCAATGATTTAGAGAGCTCTGAAATGAAATACAAAATAAACCGTTATTTAACCAGCCTTACAGAAAATGGTCCTTGGTTTGGTTATGTGTGGTTTAAAGAAAAAATTCTGAAACAAGTAGCCTTTACACTTTGGATTATAGTGAGGAATAAATTGACCACGCGTGATCGACTAAGAAGTTGGGGATTGAATGTGCCGAGTAATTGCTTGTTATGCTCGGCTGTCCTAGAAAGCAAATCTCATCTTTACTTCGAATGTGTATATTCAAATGGAATTTTACCATCTTCTTCACTCACAATCTTCTATCACCTCCACTTTGTTTAATGAAATTGAGACATGCATGGTTTAGATATCTATATCTCATAATGGGAAGCTGATTGACAATTGTTACATTAATATTTCAAGCAGTGGTATATTGCTTGTGGAATGGGAGAAATACGAGGTTTCATGAATCAAGGAACCAAAGAGTTATGTTTGACCACCTAAGAATGTTATGCGAACCACAAACTCTTACTTACAACCACAATATACAAACTTTATCACAAACACAACAAACTCAAATATGTCTTTATACTCCATAAAAGTCACGAGAAAGTAACCAGTGTACTTGGGAGAAACGTATGACCGCTGAAGCATGACGTGAGGGCCAAGGACAAAGATCGCCCAACAGAAGAATATAACAGATATAATGCAAATGATGACTAAAAGCCATTTCACATGCCCAATTGCAGTGATCACGCCAAAAAGGAATGCCAAGGGCATGCAGAGTAGAGCAAAAAACAGTAAGGGCAAAGCCACATCTAAGGATGAGTGAATGAGTACTGGATCACCCAACTGCGCCCAAATGAGAGTAGCTATTGTTGCAACAGAACTTTGCATCGCCAAGGTGTCAAGTAGCAGAAAGATGAAGAGAGTTGGGTTAGTGGCCAAAGTTGCCCTGCCCAAGTTTGGAGCAGAGCTATTAAACCCACCTGGTATTGTAAAACCTGCAGCGAACGTCATTGTGGCTACAAGAGCAGCTACCAGTAGAAGAGTGTTGACATAATCTCTGTTATCCTTAGGGTCTAGTGGCACTGACGACCTTGTTAATGAGTGTACCGGTTCAAAACCCTTTGAGTGAATAGCGTATAATAAGCGCGCTAGTGTCCACCTCTGTCATCCAAAAAATGGGGATCAAGCTATAAATCATTTATGTGAGATCAAATATGTTGTATGAAACGAAATTAGAAATACCTCATGAAAGATGTAGTTGGGTTTCACCTCTGACTCAACAATGTTTCTAGCTCTTAAGCCTCTTTTGTTTTGTACTTCCAGTATCTTGGTACTCCTAGCAAGCGAAGCAATGAGATAAAAATGCCAGTTCATGACGGCAAGGTGCAAAGGTGTATTCCCATCCACATCTTGTCCAACACCTAGATGCTCTGTATCTTTATTATTCATCAACCTTCTTGAAATCGTTAATTTCCCATTTTTTGCTGCAATGTGGAGAACGTTTTGACCAAGTTTGTTAAGTAGGTGTTTTGAATCTGGACAACGTTTTATAAACTCTTCAACAATTTTTCTATGGCCTTGCTCTGCAGCATTATGAATTGGAAAGGAACCATTTTGGTCGCAGACATATACATTCTTTGTTGATCGGTCTAAGAGGTTACAAACTCCTTTATAATACCCTGTATATGCTCCGAGTGAAAGACAAGTACGACCATCGTTATCAAGCTCGTCCATAAGATTTGGATATTCATCGAGAATAACATCAAGGACATCTGCTCAAACAATTGGGCAACAATTAGTATTCATAGCAAGATTTTTACCTTTTTGAGGAGGAATTTTCGTCCTCAAACTGGTTTTACATCATTTAAACAGAGTAAATGCAGCTACTACTAGTTAAAGTAAAAAACAAACCTATACTCTTGGCATCCAAAGCAATATGTGCAAGATATTTCTTCCCTTGTAACTTCGAATCAAAGACAAACTTCTTCCCTTCAAGGTCCTTGTTGCCTATGGTTTTCAAAATTGCTTTCACAAGGGATACATCTCCAGCATGTACTGCCATAAACAAGGAAGATTCTCCCACGTTATTTTCAAGAAAAGGAGCATCCTGATTCGCGTTCACCAGATAGGCAGCTATCTCGAAATAGCGTCCTCTAATGGCGTAATGTAGAGCAGTATTTCCATCTCTGTCCTTGAGAACATATGGATTCAGTCTCCCACTCTCTTCATTACACAGTCTAGATGAAGCAAATCTTACCAATGCAATAAGAGCCTCAACAACAATGGTATGACCACCATGAGCTGCCACATGAAGCGGTGTCTGACCGCTCGAGTTTGGCTCCAATAGAAGGCACGGACATTCAGAGACAATCTCCTTCACTAGTTCTAGATGACCCCATGTAGCAGCAAGATGAAGAATTGAATCTCCTGTATCGCTCTTTAGACGTGCCATTGGCGTCCCTTGGCTTCTCAACTTTTCCAGACATTTTTTGTTCCCATCACTTATTCCACTAAAAATCTCAGGAGTCATCTGAACATCTTTACCAGGGAGAGCGAAAAGATTCGAAAATTTAAGGTTAGTAAGGAACTCTGGCACAGATTCGGTGTCTCTCGTATGTGGCGTAGCACCATTTCCTCCGGCGGTTTGAGAGAAAGCTTGTGAACCGAGTGGGGTTGCACCTTTGTTTATGAGATTCATGGGAAAGTATGTTCCTTTCCGTTGATCATGAGACACATCCGTTGAGCTTTGTGCCTCAATTCTACCTAGATCTGCTTCAGAACTATCTGCTTCAGAACTATCTCAAACCTATAATCATTACAAAAAATTGTTTAAAACACACATATTTAATTTCCTAACTTCCCCGACTACAAACAAAAATGTCAACCATTGCATGAAGAGGGGGCAGAGAAGACTTACCAAGTAGAAGAAGAAGATCAATAATGCAAGAGGATGCTAAAGCTTGACGAGAATGAGACAGTAAGTTCGTCCACTTATATTAAGTGTTTAGTAAGTATTTCCATAAATGACATAATTATACTCGTACTTTTAGTATATTTTTTCAAAATGTTTTTGATGTTTTGGTTTCATATAATGATGAGACCTTTTATAGATGAAGTTATTCTTTGTTTACATGAAAAGAATACTAATAAAATATGCTTGTTCTATTATTAATAACAAGTATGGAATAAATTTTGCTTAACTATTTATTTTTTAAATATCTTTCTATAAAAAGAAAGGAAAGTATATCAGATTTGCTAAAGAATATTTGTACATCTAAGTGACTTTTGTTCCTCTAGTTATTCTTTTTTTTTTTTCTTTCTTGACATCATTTCTTTTTCATTAGTTATTCTTTGTTTAATTATGAGGACATTCCAATTTCAAAGTGGGAATTCTAACAAGAAAATTTGATTGGTAAAAAGAAAAAGTACTAGACCATTTAAAAAAAAAAAATTCAACAGAATATGTGTAATGAAATTGTTGAATTATAGTGTTCTTATGATGTGAAGCTTTTGGTGTTAATTAATCCAACATTGTTGAAAAATGAGAAGAAAGATGAATCGCAGTCACGTGGACCAATCATGGAGAGTATTGTGCAACAGAAATTTGACCAACTGTCGTTAGCTCAATTGGTAAAGATCCTAGGAAAAACTTAGAGGTCGCTGGTTCGAGTGACGCTTTGGACGAAACTAATATTACATGTTGTGGTTTCGGGTCTAGGAAGATTACTGGTTTCGGCGTAGAACCTCATGGTATTCAAAAAANAAAAAAAAAAAAAAAAAAAAAAAAAAACAAGAAAAAGAAATTTGCCCAAGATGAGGAGAGAGCTATACACATGTATTGTTTTGATATACTTTGTTGGTTTTCCAAATGTTTTTATCTCATCTTAAATTTTTTAGATCAATTATTTCATAGTAATTTAAAAAAAAAAAAAAACAAATGGATAGTGAATTTTGACTTGATACAAATTTTGATTTTGGATAGTGAAATTTGATTTGGATAAAAATTATGACAATGTAGATAGCGCAAAAACCTTAGAAGATGTGTCTTTGCGGAAAAGTGTTTCACTAAGTTTGGTTGAGTACGATGGATAATTCGTGATTATACAGGTAAAGTTCTTTTAGCAGGTTGTGCTAAGTTACGGCAAGTGAAGTGAGTTCAGTGTTACAAGCAGAAGCCCCTGGTTTTCTTCATGTTCTCCAACTAACGTTGGCGCAGGGTTTTCGAACCGTTTGGTTTGAAGGAGATAAACTGGAATTAATTCAGTTGATTAACAATTGTGGCATGCATCGGGATTTTTGGCCTCTTCTCGCTGCTATTCGATATTGGATGTCAAAGCTTCCGCTCTTCTCTTTGGATCACGTTATCGGGAACGCAATATTGCACCTGATAAACTAGTCCATTATATATGCTAATACTATTGATTCTTTGTATCACACGTTCGATCAAGGCCTCCTCATTGGTTGGCAATTTGGCATCCTTTCTGTATCCCCCTTACACGATTTAATGACATTTCAGATGTTTAAAAAAAAAAAAAAATTATAAGCATTCTGATTTTAGAATAGATTTTAGTTTTTTTTTAAAAAATTTTTGAACGATGATTTTAGTTTAATGATTGTTTTTATTATTATTTAGAAACGAAAAACAAAAAGAAAAGAGAAGTAGACCAAAATTTTACTTAGAACTGTTAATGTAAGTAGGACATTGATTATGACCCCATTTCGTTTCTTCTTTTTGGACCCCTTCAATTTTGTATTTTCTAAGCTGTAGAGTTTTTACTGTTTTTCTTTTGTCACCATTTTTTAAGCTGTAGAGTATTTCTTTTACATCGACAACCCTCCCTTAATATTTACTTTGAGTCGCCTTTGCAAAAAAATTTCTCCGAGCTTATCACCGGGACAACAACCTCTTGACAAGTTTCTTATGCACGTTTTTATTTGACAACACTAACCATGTTTTTCTGACAACACCAACCAGTCGACCACATGTATGTTTTAGTTCTCTCTTTAAACAAAGCAGCCAAGAAGACTATTTTAATTTGTTTTTCTTTTTTTTGGTAAAATAGACTATTTTAATTTGTAGTAGCACCTTTTATTTTTTTTTGGTAGGAGGGAGGAGACAAAGTCTCCTCCAAATTTATTAATAACTAATCTAAAAACTACAACCGAATTCGTCGAGGTAAAGACACCCCACGAGCATCATCAACAAAAAGCGACAAAACTACACTAGGACATGAATCAAATAACGTTACCCCAAGAGGTTGAGAAAATGCATAGTTCGCTAACCCGTCCGCAAGACGGTTAGCTTCCCTATACCCGTGAGAAATATGGACTGTCCAGTCCTTCGAGAGAAAGTCATAGCACATGTGTAGTAGCACCTTTTATTAGCTAAGAGCACTTTCATATTTTATTTTATATGTACACTTTTATGATTATTACAAGCAAAACAATTATATAGGTGAGTGAATAACACACATGCATTTTTTAAATACTGACAGAAGAAAGAAAGAAACAAAACCGCACTATCTATCACTTATTATACGCTTCTTCATACGTGAAAAATACCATCATTTTATGTTTTTGGGCCACAAATACCATAGGGCCCAACTTTCTCCAATTATAACATTAGTCATTAACGAAATGGCAGAAATGCCCTTACCTGAAAAAAAAATCTCAAATCGCGTTTGTCTCGACTCTCGACGGAAGCCCATCTCTCGCCGGATTCTCGTTCGCCTTGCCAGTGTCCTGTCGCCTCGTCGCCAGATTCTCGTCTCGTCGCCGGTATCATCGTCGAATTCATCGGGTCTTTCCCATCGCCGGTAAATCTCGTTGTTACATGGTGTCTGTGTTTGTTTTTTTATTGGCTTAAATCTGTTCAATCTCTTGCGATTTACAGCATAAATGTGTTGAATCAAATATGCATAGAACGTGTTCGACGAAATGTCTGTGAAAATCGAAGTTTCCCCCACTCTGGGGTATTTAATTAAGCCTTTTTACAAAAATAAGCAAATCTAATTCTCGGACACATTTCAAAACACAATTAAAGAAATTAATTTTCGTGAGATTTTTGATTTCCCAGGGAAACATGAGAACCCGACGTTAACCGTTGGAAATCCCCAATTCGCATTCCAGTCATCATCTCCTTCGTAATCCACTCAAATTCAGAGTTTTTTTCTCCGCCTCGGCGTCGAATTTTAGCAAAACCCCATTTCGGGATTTGGGGAAAATTTTCTCGAAAATGTCTTTAGGGCAAAAGAGTGCGACGGATCCTGGTGCTATGCTCACTTCCCTTTTGAACAAGCGAGAGAAGCTTCGCCAAGAGTTACGGAGCATCGAGAAACAGGTTAGGGCATAAACTGGTCTCGTGTCGATTTAATTGGTATCGAGCAATTTTGAATTCGAACTTCAGTTTGTTGATTTCATAGAGAAATTATTGTTTTGGGTTATACTAAAAATCTTTGGGTTCTTTGTCTCTTTAGGTTTATGAATTGGAGACAAGCTATCTTCAAGAATCAAGCCATATAGGAAATGCATTGAAAGGGTTTGAAGGGTTTTTGTCTTCCTCCAAAAGCACTGCTAGGTCTCTCTTCTTGTTGTGTTTTGTAGTAAAATTTGAATTTTTAGATCCTGTTTTGCTTCTTCAAACACTTGTTAAGAACTCAGACTGGACTCAAAAAGAGTTTCTATGTAGCAATTCCTTTCAATATATTGTTTTAACTTAGGTTTAGTATGTTTATATAGACTTTTGATATGAAAACATTTTTTGCAGTGCTAAGAGGTCAAGGAAGTTTCAGCCTGAAGATAGAGTCTTCTCATTGTCCTCAGTCACATCACCGGCTGTATGTTTCATTCAATCTTTATCACCTTCCTCTCATATAAAGACGCTTTTTTTTACTTGTGTTGGTTGGCAATAGAATCACTGTGAAAAGAGTCAGTGTTACCTTTGTAGTTTATAGAGTCTGGCTTGAGGATACAAGTCAATTACTCCATGGATAACAAGTGTAAAGCTAAACCTGTGATGTGAAAAAACTTGTGAAGTGCCTATGTGTCTTGTCTTGTGACTGTCATTTGTTAGTTTATTACTCTAGCTTCTTTAGTCAAAATTGTTTTGACGATGTAGTGATAAATCATAAAAGTGTTTGTTTTCAAGTGGGTGCTTAAAATTAACCGCAGTTTTAGACTGGTATGTTGATCTTCCTTGATATGTAATCAGGCTGAAGAACTTGGTGTTGGAAGAGAAGGTAAACTCTGCAACTACAACTATGCTAAATTTACTTTTCCCTATTCACAGATTAGTTTCTTACAGGCTTTGTCACTTGATATTATAGATGGACGAGCTGAATTGGGGCCAGGGCGATCCAAGGGTGGTTTGTCTGCACAGTTAGTTTCCCAACCTTGCTTACTTTACCTGACCCGTCTGTGTCTAATACAGGATATTGGTTTGACCAATGTGATACAATTTCAGGGGAAAACCGAAGAAAGGGAGAGGACAAGCAATAGCAAGAGAGGCAAAGAGAAACAGACCATCGACAGAACCAGATTATGATGATGAAGATGATCCGGATATGAATATGTATGGGCATGGTTCACTCATCTAAGGCATTTTCTGTTTTGGTGACTAAAACAGTAAGAAACAAATGAGCTTGTAATGTTTTTGTTTTTTTTGCATCCAAATTTAAGTAAATCTAGAAACTAATGTGACAGCTTTATATCACCAATATAATATGAAGTTGCAGGTGAAAGTTTAGAAAATTATATGATCATAAGAGTCCATAGTCCCCTTTTAAATGAAAGATGGATGCGAGAAAGCAGTTTCAGGGATGTGAGAGTGGGATTGGTTGGCATGTATCATCATGATTCATTATTTGTGATGGAAGCTTAAAATAGAATTTGTTCTTCTGGGTCCAACTTAGTTGTACTTTCTCTTTTCTTGCTTCTTTCTATATTACTTTTCTAATATGCGAAAAAAAAACTTTATATTGAAGTGAAATATCTACGAAGGAGAAGAAGAAGAATGTTTATACATTAACAAAAAACAAGAATGATTTTTATCCCATGCATACAATTTTAGAGTGGTGAGCCATACATATTCACATTACAGTACATCGGAAAAACAAAATCAATAAAAAGGTTTTGTTAACATTTTTGAAAAAGATGAAAGTATGAGAAAACAAAGTTCTTTAGAAAAATTTAATCATCAAAGATCAAAAGAAATCAGAAGAAGAACATGGAACACAAACATGAGTGATCAATCAAGCACTTCGTTTTAACCTTTCTTGAAACTCAAGAAACGACCTCTCTTTCTCCATCTTCATACTTTCTCTAAACTTGTAGATGAACTCGTCGGCTCTCTCGTCAACCTGCAAATGAGGCGACGCAGCCACCACTCTCCTCCAAGCATCTTCCATAGAATCAGCAATCTCCGGCATCACCTCTTCTTCTTCTTCGTTTTTTTTCTCCTCTTTTCGCCTCACAACTTTCTCTTTGCTCCCACTCGTCCCTTCGCTGCGTGGTTGGCTTTGGTATTGATAGATTTGAGAGTAGTACTCATCATCGTAACTATACTGACTACGCTTTGGTTTGGTTCGAGGTCGAGAGACAAAGTTGAGAAACGACCGAGAACTTTCGTTCCGGCT
>OVBW01001052.1:0-17043 GCA_900406355.1 Erysimum pusillum | reverse complement strand
CTCTTCTCATAATCTTCTCTGAAATTCTTCTTACTGCACCAGAGGGAAATGGATTTCTCAACCTCGGCATTGGAGAGCGTTTCAAGCTCACTTATGTTCTTTTGTGCAGCCAAGTCTCTAGCTTTGTTCAACATAGTACGGTTTTGGTAATACACGGGATTCTGTATGACAAAAGTATAAAAAAACTCCGAAGATTATTAGTTCGCACAAATCATTCTCCATCACAAGAAAATGCCCAAAAGTCTATGTTTGTACCGCCTCGTCGCGTTGCTTCCTGAGCTCATGAACGTTTGAATAGGCTTTGTCCCTCTTCTCGGATACATTCTTCAGCTCATTCTCCAGAACCTGAATCTCATCTTTGGTAGCTTTCAACTTCTCACTAATCCTTGCTGAAATTGCTTGCCTCTCCTTTTTCACTCCATCCAAACCAGCACCCATTAACTGCAAAAAGCATCACAAAAGCACCTATGAAACCAATTTCTACAGACTATTAACTGCAAGAATCAGAGTACCCAGACACAACTCGCTTACCTTAACTTGACCTTGGATATCATCCTTCTGACCCATAGATTCTTTGATTTTGGCTCTCATAGCCGCATTACCAATGACCTTATCTCTTGTCCCTTCAAGCAGCCTGATCTCTTTGAGAAGTTGCTTCTCCTCAGTTAACGGAATGCTTTCATGTTGAATCCGATATTGGTAGCTGTATATCTTCAGTTTCCACCAACACAAGCAAATGAGAATCCAGCAAAGGCCATTAAAGCTATCGTAAAGGTATTAAAAAGGTCTCAAGAGTATCAAGTGCACAAGTAGATTATTACCATACTATTCAGCTCATCCTCTGACGAACAGATAGCGGGACCACGGGCACTCCCACCATCGTTGTTCCTTAGCTTTCCCAGTGCTTGCTGTAATGGTTCCATTTCCTTTCTTTTCTCATCAAACATTGTGTTGAATCCCTTACGCTCTGACTTCAACGGGTCCAGCAGATCAAATAACTCTGATCTCTCGGCCTACGCATTACCAAAACCGCATTTTTTTAGCACCAAAATTTCACCAGAAAGAAAGGGGAATGATATTCCTAAATCAACCCGACACAAGAAGGTTCCAAAAAACTTACCCTCTTAGCTCTTAACTCGTCCAAAACTTTAGTCCGAGCTTTGGTCAACTTCTCAACCTCTTTATCAACTAGCTCAAGCTCAGCTGCCATTTTAGGGTCAACCATACTTGAATATATTGCTTCTCCTGCTAATGATCACCAGGCACAATACAGACGAACCAACAGTTTATCAGATCATGAAAATTTTATGAGATCATGCAAATACTACACTAGATCTGATCTTAATTCAACAGAATCTGAAAGAGAGTTCTTTGAAATTGCCAAGAGAGTAGACGAACTAGAGCTCTTGCAATAGTAATCTTACCTTTTCCTGATGGACCCCAGATCCCAACCGTCTTTACTTCTTCAGATTTCGAACTTGACAAAGAAATCATGTCTGCCACATGATCTTCTATGCCAACCAACTCTCCAGAATGTATTGATGGTGTATGCTTTAATTTTAAGCTATCAGGCTGCATGCATTGTCTACGGACGATCTCCCGACCCATTGTTTCTAGCAAATAGCGTATAACACCATCAGTAGATATACATATGAGAGAGTTATCGGCTAAGACCTTGAATCCAGAACTAATTCCTGCGCCAATGCTAGCAATACGCGGTGCAACAAAAATAGCTTCCTCGTCATTGACCAAACATGCAATGTAAAGAAATAAAAATCTATCTTTCTCTTCTAACCCCCTCAATACTTCTTCAACTTCATCATCAGAAAGCATCTTTGGGCAATCCAAGGACAACACCGGTTGACTCATGGCATAACTTGCATCTCCATATGCAGAAGTTATTACATATATTCCACATCTCGTCACTGTACAGCTCTCGTCTATAAGCTTCATATGCTTGTTGACAGGAAAAATTTCAAATACGATAAGATCAGCCAATATATCAGGGTCCTTTCCTGTACAGGTACTCGGATGCAAATTGAGATCACAGAAGAGAAACATGTGTTCCTTTTGAAACTTATGAACACCTTTCCCTGGGGTCCAACAATGAAAAGTTTTGTCAAGCCTACGAGAGAGACCTTCCTTGTCTTTCCACCTGCAGACACATTTAAAGCCCAAAGCAGTAGCTTCGAGGTAATCATCCGAAAATGCAGCTTCGACTAATATAGCAAAGGCCACAAGCGTGCTTCTCCAAGAAGGACTCATTCGTACCAACACAGAATATCCAGGGTGCAGATGAAATGTGAACTTTTCTTTTGCAGGTGAAGAAACACTGAAGCTGAAATCCAGAGATCTGTTGGGTTCCTGTTTCTGCAAGCCAAAATAAATCAGATATGACTAGGCATGCGAAAAACAGAGAGGGAGAGGGAGGGTGTTACCTGCTGATACTCTCTTGCCGTGCATTCTACATAAGCCAGAGCGTTCTTTAAATATTCGCTGACCACTTCAGCAGAAAGAGAAAAGCAATTACTGAATGTGCAATACCTAGGAAGCTGCTTGAAACCAGAAGGAATTGATTTGAGTGACACACAGCCATGTGCATTCAAGACTTCTAGACTTTGGGGAAGTGGTGGCAGTTCTTTTATGGCGGTTCCAGCAAGATATAACTCTTTCAGGTTTTGCGGGAAACCCTGAATATGCTCGAGCTCCGAGCATCCAGACATATCAAGAACTTTAAGAGATTCTAAATCAACCATGTGAGGCAGACTCCGCAAATTAGAACAATCTTTCATATTCAAGCAAACAAGTTTACTAAGATGCTGATTAGATGAGTTGATTTTGACCAGGCTTGTTAATCGCTCAACGTTCATAGCATCTGAAACACCTGAGAATTCTGTTAGAAGATTGGACAGCACTCGGTTTAACTTAGCTTGTTGGGAGAGGGTCACAAAGGATATTGGCAATTCTCTTATCCCAGTTCCCTGGAGATGTAGTTCCTCAATATTCGGTGAAACCTCTGGGAATATTTTAATCTCTCTGCAACCTGAGAGGTTTACAACTCGGAGATGTTGTAACTGACACACGGCTGGAAAACTCTGCAATTTTATGCAGCCCTGGAGATCAATTAGCTCGATATTTTGAGCTTTACAAATATCGTCAATTTCATTCAACTGCTGGGAATGACAAAGCCTGACCATCTTCAGCATCTCGAGGTTCTGAACAAAAACATAAATTGGAGAAGAAATAACATAAATTTGGAAAAGGGTATATGACAGCGGATAGGAGTTTGCTTACCTTGTTTCCTGCCCAAAGTTTCTGAAGCTGACTGTAAGGCATATTGAGTTCAACAAGGTGGCATGGGTTAAAGTCTCGTGGCAAGGATTGCAAAGGATAGTTCTCCCAGTGGAGGAGTCTTAGCTCATAAGGCAGAGACTCAAGTCCTTTTGGAAGGCGGAGTCCACAATGCATTTCATAACTGGAGCAATAAATTTTTAGGAATCTAAGGTTAAACATATTCTTAAAAGCAGCAGGCTTCACATCAAAGATTAAGTTCATTGTGTCCATAAATATGCCCTCAATGTCTTCAGAGCCCTGAAAGAAAACGGAAGCAGATGGATCAAGAAGTTAGCTCATTTCTAAAAGTATATTCTATATAAGAATATCAGAATATGCCAGACCAGAGCACGTGTACTGATTTGTTTGGGATCTCCATTTGCTACGAGTTCGTCATCTTCTAGTAGAAATTGGATGGTCCAAGGTTCCCACAGTCTGCGACGCCTCTCTATCTGTACCGTTTCTCCATTGATTATTTCTCGCCCAAAGTCTTGGATTATTCTATGCATTGTCACTCTGTTTTCTGAAATAGTCACCAGACACTTCTCCACCAGAGCATCAATCCCAACATGTGGAAAAAAACCACAGCCCTCAAGCAGCTGCATCACATAGTCAACATTTTCGCCATTGAAGAAACAAGCAATGTCCAGAAAAATGTTCTTCTCATTGTTATTGAGTGTTTCGTAGCTGCTCCTGAATAATTTATGAATGTTATATGGAGTACGTAGCTTGAGTTTGAGGAATGTCGACTCCATTCCTGACAGTTTCTTTCCCTTAAGCTCTCTGCCGTAAAATCTGAGAGCTAATGGATTTCCATTCGCATACTTAATCACTTCCATTGATAGTTCCAGGAGATTTTGTTCTCTTATATCTTTTCCAAATGCACACCCAGAGAATAGCTGCAGAGCCTCCTTCTCATTAAAATTTTGGACTTCATACACATGATTGATCTGACAAAAGCGTAAAACTTGTTTATCTCTGGAGGTTATTATGATTAGGCTTCCCGGGCCAAACCAATGAAACCCTCTGAGAAAAGACTCGGCAACCAAAGGATTGTGCACATCATCAAGAACAACAAGAGTTCTCTTCTTGCTAAATTTGTCCCTGGAATGGTTAGGTCTCATAATGCTATTGCGTACACGAGGAAATTCCTTCAGAATATTCCCAAAATGCTCCCCCATCAAACGGTGAAACCCCTTCTCATGAAAAGCCTTGTCAAAGTGTTTGATGAAACGCGAAGCTTCATAGCCTCCAGAGATATGGTTAAAAACTGCTTTAGCAAGTGTCGTCTTGCCTATGCCAGGCATACCCCAAATTCCTATGCGACGGACACCCCATGTTTGCTTGCTAAGCAAGTGTTCTATCTCCAGCAACTTCGAGTCGATCCCAATATTTTCCGTGGGAAATAGTTTTCTATACACATCTTTGACAATCTCTTCCACAAGTTTGCACTCGCTGAATCTCTCCCTGTTTGCAGTAAAATAAAGATCATAATGTAAATTGTTGGAGAAAATATTGATAAAACTGAAGAGAAAAAGAGTTTTGATTAAATTGACTCACATTAGTGAAAATGGAAAAGAAAAAGTGCCTCACCCTATTGTTCAATCTATCTTTTTTTTTGGTAGAGATTGTTCAATCTATACTACTTTTCTTTGTGGTGCTAGTTTTGATACGTGGAAAGCATTTTGAAGTAGAAAGTAATATTCTTCTAAAAATGCAAGCGGCAGACTATTCTATACACAGATACCTAGACTGGTGGCCTGATAATTCTCTCAGCTCTTGGAGTGCACTACTCCATTTTTTCATCCAATCAGCTGACTTGTGCTCTGGCACCACATCTGATGGACTAACGCCATAGAACACTGGAACCACCAGCTGACCATTGTTCCTCCAGCACTGAAGAACCTTCGCGAGCTTGTCCAGGCATGAGGTGGAGGACAAGTAGTTCTTAGAGAAAACCACCACAGAGGCCCTAGCTCCCTCTATCATATCCAGAATCCCCTTGCAATTTACAAATGCATGAATGCCTTTCCGGCGGAATTCCATGGAAAGGTAGCTGGCGAAGGAATACTGTAATGTATCTGCGCAGTTGATGTAGACAACGTGTGTAGCCTTGTTGCCATGTTCCATGATCTTCGCCTTAGCTTATATGGTTAGAGATCGCTGTGTTGACTATTAGATTTTTGCTGGAGCTTTATCTGTATTGTTCTGTTCCACCAAAAACGAATATTCCCACACAAAGCCGCATGTGAGCTTAACAGTTAACCCCAAATTTTATACTCAGCTACCATTGCTGAACCTATACAGAAAAGGATAAATAAAACATCACGTCATGAGATGGCCCAGCAAAGCAAGTTCCTCAAGCTACATTGAGGAAGAATAGTTTCAAACTGAGGTCAAGCAAGGGAAATATAGAGCGATAAGTCAACAACTAAGGAGAATCCGAAGCAAGATTAAACTGAAAGAGAAAGGCTCGTGGCCGAGAGGACACATCAATGGATAGAAAGAAAGAAAAAAAAAACACACACACAAAAATGGGTCAACAGAGAAATCAAACTGAAGCAGATAGTCCTGGAGACGACTCGAATCGAAATTTTAATGTTCAGCCAAAAGAAAAATAAATATAAAAAACTCGAAAAGAGATGTAGGCAATTTACTTACAGAAGCGATATAGAATGGTCCGATTCGAACTGCAATAGAAGGTCAAGACGATGGGTTCGGGATGGGGCGATTTGAAAATACTACATAAAATGTTGTCTTCAGCTCCCCAGGAAATAGCGAAGAAATTCTTTACCCAATGATAATGATGATGATGTAAGCAAAGCATTGCTTATTGGCTATTGCTTACTCGCGACACGTGATGTCATGATGATTTAATTATCAAAAACCGATTTCAATTAGTGTCCAGTCGTTTTCGTCGATCGTCACGTTCTATAATTCAATTCCACAGATCATGGTTGTTTCTTCTTCCTCCTCCCTCCAATCAACTCCACACTAAAGTCTTCATCAACTTTGGAGAGAAACAGCTGCGGACATGTTTATTCGGGTTCGGGCACAGAGCTTTTCAATAATTTCGAGCACTTATATGGAATATCAAATCAGTGACCTGTTTGGTTGAATATAAGTATCAGACAACAAAAACAAATATGGTTCTACAAGCACACTTTTTTTTTTTTTATCACAACCCTGAAGTTAAAGACGTGTGTGTGATTGTTTCAGGAATAAGTGGGAAAACCTTGAGGCTTTTACACCTTCACATTTCCAATTTACAAGGCATTTACATAAACGCAAAACAGAGTGTCAATGGAAGTTTCCGGTAGCGAAAACCACTCCACCAGACTAGCAATTATTGAGATACAAATACTAGAGATACTGAGATACAATATGATAAAATAAAGACTATAATAGTGTACTGTGTTGTAACCAATCTCATTAGCAGTAGAAGAGGAAGCTCACTGGAGTTGGCAATTGTCAAGATCTGATTCCTCCACCAGACTTGTTCACCAATTAATATCCAGTTTCTTGAGACGAACGCCAGTTGGAACTTCCAACAGACTTGAGAGCAATTATCTATATCCAATTTCCATAGACTAGTGGAATTCCTAATGGAGGCCGGGAGCTCCACAAGACTTGTGCACCAACTAAGATCCAATTCTTTTAGATTAATGTCATTCCCAATAGAATAGGGAACCTCCAACAGATTTGAGCAATTACTGAGATCCAATATCTCAAAGATTAGTGGGGTTTCCGATGGAGGGGGGAAGCTCCAGCAGACTTGAGCAATTACTGAGATCCAATATCTCAAGATTAGTGGCGTTTCCGATGGAGGAGGGAATCTCCCGCAGACTTGAGCAATTACTGAGATCCAATTTCCTTAGACGACTCGCTTTCCCAATAGAAGAAGGAAGTTCCACAAGACTTGAACAATTATTAAGATCTAATTCCCAAAGATTAGTGGCATTTCCGATGGAGTTGGGGAGCAACACCAAACCTGAGCAATTACGGAGATACAAATAATGGAGACTATTAACATTTCCGATAGAGGAGGGGAGATCCACCAAACTTGAGCATCCAATGAGATATAATTCCTTGAGATTTATGGCATTCCCAATCGATGGAGGGAGCTTCACCAAGCTTGAACAGCATTCAAGATTCAATTTCTGTAGATTAGTGGCAGTCCCAATAAATGCGGGAAGCTCCACCAAACTTGAGCATCCAGTGAGGTATATAATTCTTTGATATTTTTGGCATTCCCAATCGAGGAGGGGAGCTCCACCAAGCTTGAACAATATTCGAGATTCAATTTCTGGAGGTTGGTGGCATTTCCCGCAGAGGAAGGGAGCTTCACCAAGCTTCAACAACATCTAAGACACAATTCTTGGAGATTAGAGGCATTTCCAATAGAGTAAGGGAGCTCCACCAGGCTTGAACATCCATTAAGATATAATTCCTTGAGATTAGTGATATTTCCAATCGAGGAAGGGAGCTTAACCAAGCTTGTGCAGTACTCGAGAGTCAATACTAGGAGACCTGTAGCATAGCCAATAGAGTAAGGTAGTTCAACCATACTTGAGCAACATCTGAGATCCAATCTCTTGAGATTAATGGCGGTTGAGAGATCAGGAAGTTCTTTTAGGTTTTTGGAAGATGACAAATCCATCAGCCTAAGCTTTATAAGGGACTGTATAGACAAATTAAACAACATACAAAAACATGTTTAATCGAAAATGTCACGTAACTCACTAATTCAAAAGTTTAAATTGCTGAAAGCAATAAATAACAAGTACTTACTCGAATTCCTTCCCATAATTTTTCAAGCTTGCTGTGGGGCATGTATAGTTCAACGAGAGACTCCGGATTCAACTTGGAAGGCCAACATGTCATTGGACAGCATTCCCAACGTAGTAATCCATTAGATATCCCTTCCAAAGCTCTTTCACCCAATAAAGAATTGTAACCAAACTTTAAAATGCTCCTCAGTTCTCCGTCAAGGCTAGTCCTTAATCTTGGTAATTCATTTGTCCACTCATGCTTGGACTTATCTTGCAGATAGGTGCCCATAAACTTTAACCCCAAAGGGAGTTTTCCGGAAAGTGTTGCAACTTCCTGAGCAAGGTTCACCAAACCATCACATGGGGACTTTTGACAAAAAGCATACATGCAGAAGATTTGGAGAGCTTCATCAGGTGATGGAAGATCCACCTTGTAAATGTGGTCGATCCCATGTGCCTTTAAAAGTCCTTCATCTTGTGCTGTGAAAATAATCCGACTCCCAGGACCAAACGACTGCGTTTCTTTCACAAAGGCATCTAACTGTCCTAATCCATCCACGTCATCAAGAACGATTAACATTTTCTTGTCTTTCAACATTTCCTGTGCAGCTCCCAAATGAAAAATCCCATCAGTATCATTTTGATTCCTTAGTTGAGACAACAATTGGTTATGTAACTGCAATGTCGTGTTGGGCTCGTTGTAGCAAGTACTTGCGTTGAATTCTTCGATATTAGCCATGATTGTGCTCCATTGGAATTGATTAGAGAGTTGTTGGTATAGAAATTTGGCAATGGTGCTCTTAACAATCCCATAAGGACCCACAATTCCTATCATCCTCACTTCATCTGACTCCTGGCATAATATTTGTTTCATATTTTCCATATGAGCTTCCATCCCAACTAGGCTGTTGAGATCATCTGATGGTGCAGTATTGTTCAACCTAACTGAATTATCACTGACGATTGCTTCGAGCATGATCTCTTCATCTGAGTCTAGGCTTAACATTGGTTCTGTCTTTTCTACATGAGCTTCCATCTCAGCAAGACCTTCGGAGCTCCTCTGTTCTCTGTCAAGGAAAGTCACTAACCTTGGTAATGCATTTGTCCACTCCTGCTTGGACATTCCTCGAAGAGCGGAGCCTGTTTCCTTTAACCTCTGAGGGAGTTTTCCGGAAAGTGTTGCAGCTTCCTGAGCAAGGTTCTCAAAACCATCACATGGGGATTTTTGACCAAAAGCATACATGCATAAGATTTGGAGAGCTTCGTCAGGCGTTGGTAAATCCACCTTGTAAATATGTTGGATCCCATGTTCCTTTAAAAGTCTTGGTTCTTGTGTTACGATGATAATCCGACTTCCAGGACCAAACCACGTAGTTTCTTTCGCCAAGGCATCTAATTGGTCTAAGCTATCCACGTCATCAAGAACGGCTAACACTTTTTTTTTCTTTCAACCTTTCTTGTAAAACTCCTAAATGAGGAATCCTTATATCCTTCTGGTTGATCATATCAGTCATCAGACAAGAAGTCTTCTCTCGCGTTGTTGCATCGTTTCCCAATCCATTCTGATCCCTCATTAGCTGAAGTGTCTTCTTGGGGAAGGTTTTAGGAGCGACAATGGAACAGAATCAATATGAAACATATGTAGACTGTGAAAATGTACATGCAAAAAATCTTATCCAAAGCAAGCCATAAATCAATTCTCAAATCCCATAGTGTCACATTCGTGGAAGTAAATTTATGAATGTTTTCTTCTATCAGATAAAGAAAACCACAGTTTTTGACAAACATTATCAAATTGGACATGAAAGATGAAAGAATCTTTACTCTATATTCCCAAAGCAAGAGAAGATAACCAACCTAGAAGGCTTCGACGATACTCTTGGCTCTGCAAACCACTAAGAATTATCGTATCAGCCTCTCTCCTTCCTTCCCTTTAATGTCCTGCAACGCACAATCACATCAAAAATAACCGAAACATCATAGAATCAAATTCCAAAATTGAGGAACCCAGATTACCAAAAGCATAAAATTCCTCCCAGTCCTTCTTCATCTCTCAAAATCATCTGAAATCGGAAGTACCACACTAAGCTTATACTTAACTCCTTCCAAATTAAGCTCAATACCATTCATCTTCTCAACCAAAACCTTCCTCCAATCATGAAACTTCTTCTCCAAATCCTTCACATCTCTCTCTCTCTCTCTCTCCATCGTTCTATTTCCTCCTCTTCTTTCCATCAAGAAACCCTAAATCGCGAATAAACAAAGATCCATGAGCAACTGGCTCCTCACGCTTCCGTTTCTTCAAGTCCTTCTGACGGCAAACACAAATACAATATCAGATGCTGATGAAATACTGAAGCATCGTAAGGAAAAAAAAAGAACGGTCAGCTAGGATAAAAAAGCTGACTCATATTAATCGTTTTAATTTAATTGGGTGTTGTTTTTTTAGTGATGTGTTAACACCAAGTGAAAATGCTGATGTGTTAGCACAGAAGAGAAACCAAAGACTTTTTATTGTATTGATTGATTGATTGAGATTTTATCATAAATTAGGTCTTCTTTCTTCCACACCTGTCTGCAATCTCAACGCGAAACAATGCCTCTTCCTTTATTGCCTCTCTGTACAAATCCGTGTGACAACTCGATCATGGTGGGAGTGGCCTCCTCCTCTTCATCCGTCGAATTACCACCGGCGAAGCATCAAGTCTTCCTCAATTTTCGAGGGAAACAACTGCGGTACAATTTCGTCAGCCATCTGGAGAAGGCCTTGAGAATCGATGGAATCAACGTCTTTATCGACAGAAACGATACTAAAGGTAAAGATCTTAGCATTCTCTTTACCAGAATCGAGAAGTCGAGGATCGCACTCGCGATTTTCTCAAGCCAGTATGCGGACTCGAGGTGGTGCTTGGACGAGCTTGTGAAGATTAAGGAGTGTGTTGACTTAGGCAAACTTGTGGTCATACCTATCTTCTACAAAGTGGAGACCGATGATGTGAAACAACCGAAGGGAATTTTTGGTGACAAGTTTTGGGAATTGGCTAAGACTTGTAATGGTGAAAAGCTCGAAAAGTGGAAACAAGCTTTGAATGAAGTACCAAAAAAGCTAGGCTTCACGTTAACAGAAATGAGGTACCTAAACTTGAATTGCCATAACTTTGTTTTTGCTATTAGGATTTCTGATTGCTTCTTTTCACTTGTCTTGCAGCGATGAAGGTGAATTCATCGATAAAATTGTAGGGGAAGTAAAAAAAGTGCTTTCTGAAATTTCGACGGATTTGGAAAGAGAAATCCCCGTTGATGCAGGAGAAGGAGAAACGCCTGAAGCTGCGTCTGACTCGGATCCTCCTCTGTTTGGCATTGAAACACGTCTTATGCAATTGGAAGAGAAGTTAGATATTGAGTTCAAGAGTACTCTTACGATTGGTGTTGTTGGGATGCCCGGGATTGGTAAGACCACCTTGACGGAGATCTTGTATAAAAAGTGGCAAGGCAAGTTCCTACGCTATGCTTTTCTTCGTGATGTCCGTAAAATGTTGGAAGACAACATTATGGTTCGGAACATTCTCATGAAAAAGTTGTTGAGGGATGATGACTTGGAGCAAGAAGTCGCTCACCTCCCGCCTGATATCTTGAATGCACTCCTAATCCAAACGAAATCTCTTGTTGTTCTTGATAATGTGAGTCACAAGAAACAGATAGAGGACCTTCTTGGCCAATACGAGTGGATTAAGAATGGTAGCTTAATCATTATCACAACAAGTGACAGGTCGGTGATCGAGGGGATGGTTGATGACACATATGAGGTCCAGAGATTGACTGGCAGAGACAGCTTTCAGTACTTCAACCATTTTGCCTTTAGTGGTAACCTTCGTCAGACTCCGGAGGGAAATTTCATGAATCTTTCTAGATTGTTTGCAGATTATGCCAAAGGCAACCCATTGGCTCTCAAGATATTGGGCATTGAGCTTAAAGAGAAAGACGAGACTCACTGGAAAGAGAAGCTTCGCGAACTGGAACAAAGTCCCAATAAGAAAATACAAGATGTCTTCCGGATAAGCTATGATGGACTGGGTCAGCTTCAAAAAGATGTCTTTCTCGATGTTGCATGTTTCTTTAGATCAGGTGATGAGTATTACATGAGGTGTTTAGTGGAATCTTGTGACCCTGAACCCATTGATGGTGCGAGTGAAATAAGGGATCTTGCCTGTAAATTCTTGATAAACATTTCTGTTGGACGAGTGGAGATGCATGATTTACTGTATACATTTGGCAAGGAAGTTGGTTCACAAGGATTGTGTAGGCTGTGGAACCATAAAGGCGTTGTTGTTGCGCTGAAGAAAAGAGCGGTAAGATAAACCTTCGAACTGTATGATATCGTGTCTAGCAATATTTGAAGTTCTCTTTTCATAATCATTAGACATTCGCTTGACACTCACTGTTTAAGATTACTTGCTAACTTCTTTTCTTTAACTGGTTAAGCAGGGAGCAGACAGCGTGAGAGGCATTTTTCTCGACATGTCTAAACTCAAGAAAATACTATCTTTGGACAAAACTACCTTCAGCAAGATGCGCAATCTTAGATATCTTAAATTCTATAGTTGTTGTCATCGCAAATATGAAGCTGATTGCAAACTAAACTTCCCGGAGGGACTTGAGTTTCCTTTGGATGAGATACGATATCTCTATTGGCTGAAATTCCCTTTAAAGAGACTTCCAATAGACTTCAACCCCAAGAATCTTACCGACCTTAACCTGCCTTACAGCGAGATTGAAGAGGTCTGGGAGGGTCTTAAGGTGTGTCTCTGTTTAAGTTAGTTTTTACCGTTATGGTTTTATTAGCATACTAGATTATACTTGATTAGTTTTTTTGAATGTTCATCGCAGGATACACCAAAGTTAAAGTGGGTTGATCTTAGCCACTCAAACAAGTTACGCAGTCTATCAGGGTTGCTAAATGCTGCAAGTCTCCAAAGATTGAATCTTGAAGGCTGTACGAGTTTGGAGGAGTTGCCTCATGAGGTTATGAAAAGCCTTGTTTTCCTCAACATGAGAGGATGCACGAGTCTCCGGGTACTTCCGCATTTGACTCTGATCTCTATGAAAACTCTCATCCTCACCAACTGCTCAAGCCTTGAGAAATTCTGTGTGATTTCGGAAAATTTGGAAACTCTACACTTAGATGGAACTGCAATTCGTCAACTTCCTAAAGAGATGGTGAAGCTCCAGAGTCTGATTGTATTGAACTTGAAAGACTGCAAGATGTTGAGGGTAGTTCCAGAATGCCTGGGGAAGCTGAAAGCTCTGGAAGAACTGGTGCTATCTGGTTGTTCTAAGCTGAAGAGTTTTCCAATTTCCATTGAAAACATGAAAAGTTTGCAGATTTTATTGCTAGACGGGACAGCAATTAAAGAAATGCCAAAGATATTGCAGCTCAATAGCTCAAATCTACGCGAATTAAGACGTGGCATGAACGGCTTATCCTCGTTGCGACGTCTATGCTTAAGTGGGAACGATATGATCAGCAATCTGCAAATCGACACCAATCAACTATATCATCTGAAATGGCTTGACCTGACGTACTGCAAGAATCTCACATCAATTTCATTGCTTCCACCAAACCTAGAGATCGTAGATGCACATGGCTGCGAAAAACTGAAAACAGTCGTGTTGCACATGGCCCTTCTTAAGCTTATGGAGCAGGTTCAGTCGAAATTCATTTTCACCAACTGCCACAGTCTGGAACAAGTTGCAAAGAATAGCATCACAAATAGCGTCACAACGTATGCTCAAAGAAAACTTCAGCTAGATGCACTTAGATGTTATAAAGAGGTCTCATCCCACACTCCATCTCATCGAATCTCTTGAGCAGTTTATCATTTTCTCTGTTTTGTGTTATTTTTGCAGGGAAGTACTGTTTCTGAAGCTTTGGTCATCACTAGTTTTCCAGGAAGTGAAGTACCTTCATGGTTCAACCATCAAACATTCGGATCCGAATTAAAGCTGAAGTTTCCGCCACATTGGTGTGACAACAGGCTTTCAACATTAGTTTTATGCGCTGTTGTCAAATTCCCTCAAGATAAAATCAACCGTTTCTCAATAGATTGCACTTGTGAGTTCAAAGGCGAACTTGGGACATGTATACGTTTCAGTTGCACTCTTGGTGGAGGCTGGATCACACCACGCAAGATTGATTCGGACCATGTGTTTATTGGCTACACTAGTAGCTCACACATAACAAAACATCTAGAAGGGTCGTTTAAGTCGCCAGAACATCATAAATGTGTTCCTACAGAGGCTTCAATCGAATTTGAAGTGAGAGATGGAGCAGGTGAGATTGTGAATTGTGGTTTAAGTTTGGTGTACGAGGAACCAAATCATGTCGTTGTTGAAGGGAACTGTAATGGAACTTCTTCAAGAAAAGATGTGTCCGTTGNTTGTTGAAGGGAACTGTAATGGAACTTCTTCAAGAAAAGATGTGTCCGTTGAAGAGAGCATATTGAGCTTTGCTGCTAGGTATTTGTCCCATTTTTTGAGGTTTATGTGGGTAGGAGTTGTATTCTTTATGCTTTATGGGTTTGCTAGATTTTTTTTTAGATAATCTTTTTGGTCATCGTTAAATTACTTATTTATGTTTTATATGAAAAACAAAGATTCGTATAGTGAAATTTGTGACTGACGGAAAACCTAATCCATGAGTTTATTATGGTCTCTGTTATCTAAGATCCTTCCAACCGAATTAAGATAGATTATTGAAACAAGTTTTTTTTTTAATCAAATGTTGAAACGTTATCAACCAATTTTATGGGTCCTAATATGGATAACAAAGTTTTTGAGTAATCTCACCTTGAAACGGCAAATCTATACTTAGCACGGTAGATAAACTCCATCAAATTGGTCTTATTTCATGCTTTTTTTTTTTTTTTTTTTGTNAGGATACCCATTGGTCAAGATTCTGAGATACTTTTAATTTCATATTATTTTCCCAAAAGAGAGGGTAGACTAGAAGTAGTCAGTGGGTCTAACACATATCCTAA
Organism: Erysimum pusillum; assembly: GCA_900406355.1. Lineage (NCBI taxonomy): Eukaryota > Viridiplantae > Streptophyta > Magnoliopsida > Brassicales > Brassicaceae > Erysimum > Erysimum pusillum. The sequence continues at coordinate 1,901 of OVBW01001052.1, read as the reverse complement.
AATAGTCGCATGTTTAGATATATACAAACATGTCTATATATATCCCATCATTAGTTTGATTAAAAGTGCGTAATTGTTCCTAATGATACTCTTACTGACTACTTTTTACTTACGTGGAGCTCCTCCAATGGTAATAACGGGAAATAGATGTTTCATCCTTGTGATCGTACAGCAATAAGTTGTTCTGTCATAATTTTTAATCAAATTTCCACACTAATATGGATCTGAAAAGTACTGTGCTTTTCTACACTTGTTTTTGAGAAATATTTAAAAAGTAATAGTACTTTTTTATGAAATACTATAGTGAGTAGTTCTTAAACAACTAATGAATCAAACTCTCATATCTGGTATATCTGAATTCAACATCGCATTTGTTTATATATTTTTTATTAAATGTATGTAAATTTTGTCTTTGTATTGAACTGTTTATGTTACTAATAAATTCAGAAAAGTTAAATAAAATTGTTTTTACATGAACCATCATTCTTCACACAATATTTGAACTCGTAGGAAAAAATTACAAGATAGAAAAGAGAGAATTGCATTGAAAACATGAGAGTGGTTTAGTTGGCCCACCTTTAGTATGAAATGGACAAATCACAAGCCTTGTCTTTCCTTCAATCACATCCCTCCCCTTCAAAAGCTATCCATCAAGTGTTGACAACAAAAATAAAGCTATCATCAAGTAAATCTCCATTGCCAAGATCTTGCCATCTCTTTTCAAAAACTATCTATAACTATGTATCAATAAATTATTCAATTTTGTTTTAAGTAGTTTAGTGTCTCTAATAGTAGACCAGGGTACGGATGTCGATTCAATTAGATGCTCACACGTTAGCATGATCCTATTATTGTGCGAATCCTTTAGACTTTATTAGTCATGAAAAAAAACTAAATTTTTTAATTATTTGGACAGAAATACTTCTGATTTGACAAAAACTCACTATTCACAGATGACACAAACAAAAATCGGTGGCGACTAGTCCTCACTGAAATTGTCAGAGATATGTAAAAGTTTTCACGAATTTTTGAAAGTTTTTGGAAATGTTGACATTTTATATAATTTGAAAAATCATAATTTTCAAAACATTAACAAAACAAATAAGAGTAACAATTATTCTTTGGCATTGTACGAAAACAAAATGATTTTAAGGATAAGGAATTATTATTTTAAGAGGAAAATAGAATGAAGTCTGCATGGGGAAATAAGAAAAAAGAAAGAAACGATTAAACGAGTAAGGGGCTAGCTCTTGAAACGACGACAAAGCATGCCCATCGGACTCCCATCTTGTACGCCGCACGCTCGACAACTCATAGGCCCACTTTGGGCCAACTCTTATTTCTTTACTCTAGCCGTTAATTAACAATTTCTAACACTCAAAAAATCAATTCATGTTGTATACTTTTACTTTGATGTACAAATTAGACTACACATGAGCTTTAAAGTCTTTCTTGTAATGTTAAGTTTAAAAAGAAAAAAGTTAGTATAATGTTCCATTTATCCCTAAGTCTCATACTTGAACCCTAAACTGTCATTTGTTACATAAAACACAAAAATAAATAGCATTTATCTTCACTCAATCACAGCCATACATTATTCTTTCTTCAGGTAGAAGTATATATAAGAAAGAAAAAAATCTTTCACACATCTTTATATATGTTATAGTACTCTATCAATATATTCTACGTACCTATGTAGGGAATGTTGCGCACCATACTATAGCGTTATCTTTTATCAAACAGGCAAATCCCTATGTAAGTCATAGTCCAAGTTCGAACACAAGAATCCACTTATGAATCTGTTCTCTTCTTCTCTATCACTCAATAACGTGGAAGAAGCAGTCTCTACTCCGTTGTTATTGCTCTCTTTGTTATTGTAATGACCGATATTATTGTTATTT
>OVBW01001051.1:0-13199 GCA_900406355.1 Erysimum pusillum | reverse complement strand
ATCAAAAGTTTTCGATGAATTTTAACAAAACATAATGCAAGTTCAAGATATATTTTCACTAAATATTTTCATATATAACATATCTATAAATATATTTCCACATATTTATAAAATTATTAATTTATAGTATTGATGGGACCATATATTTACATAGGATTTGTAAAAAAATTATTATCTTATTATTTTATCGAATTGTGTCCAAATTTACACTAATCCCAACTCGGGACCGGAGAAATTTATTAATTTATAGAGGTTATTAATTTATCGAGTATTAATTTATAGANTATATAGATCTATATGTTTTTTTATACTTGAACAAGTATTTGGGTCAAAAATGTATGAGTCGCACGTGTGATGGCGTACACTTGCACGCACTCTATCCTTTCACATTAGTTCCAAAGTCATTTTCACCAACCAAATGAGACATCTCTAACACTCCTTTCTGTGATCATATTAGCGACAGATTTGAACAAGAAAGACAAATTACATTTCTTAACCTTAATCATTTCTTTGCACAAAAATACCTTAACCCCTATTTATTAGATTAAATATTTTTTTTCATTATCAGAAACCTTAATTCTTTAGCTGACTAACTCCTGCAGATTAATCTATTATCTAAACTAAAATGAACCATAGTATACATATATAAAAAGATACAAAAGATCTTCTTCGAAACTGTTGTTATTTCCCCATCATGACATCTGTATATACCTACGTTATACGGTACCAAAGAAACTCTGTACTTAAATTAATAGTATTTTTATTCTTCTAAATGATAAATTTGTACTACCTCCACAACCGCTACTAGTAAATGTCTTGCCATAGTGCCACGAATTTTTGGTTATGTGTTAGAATTAATAAAAATCATAAAAATTCTTATATATGTATATTAAAACAGCTGAAAAAAAAAGTATATTAAAACAATTGTGGGGAAAGGTATGTGAAGGTTATATATAGGTGGGTGAGCTTTGGTAGGGTTTTGACATAACTTGCAAGCTGTTGAGATTTTCTATTTCTCTTCCATCTCTCTACTCTCTATTTTACATTCCCATATAACAAAATATACAAGCACACATATTCTATCTATATATACATAATATTTAATGGGGAGGCAGCCATGCTGTGACAAGCTAGAGGTGAAGAAAGGGCCGTGGACGGCGGAGGAAGACAAGAAGCTCATGAACTTCATACTCACCAACGGCCATTGTTGCTGGCGTGCGTTGCCGAAGCTGGCCGGACTCCGCCGCTGTGGAAAGAGCTGTCGCCTCCGGTGGACTAACTATCTCCGGCCTGACTTGAAGAGAGGCCTTCTCTCTCACGATGAAGAACAACTTGTCATTGATCTTCATGCTAATCTCGGGAATAAGTAAGCCTAAGTAACTAATCATATATCATTCCACAGTTTTTTTTTTGCTAATTCTTACTTTGTTTTGTGTCATATATATATTATATGAACGGAAGCTTAATATTTTCAAATTTGTGTTAAAATATCAGTTTTACGTCGTAACAAAAACTAGCTAGAGACTTGAGATAAACATTGGTTTAGATGTATATTAACGATAAAATATAAAGTCAAATGCATGTGATCCAACATGTTTAGTGTTGTGTTAGTACTGTTACTTAATTATGCCAGATAATAAATTAGATAGTTCCAAATAAGATGGTCAAAATAGTAGAATGAGTTCTCGTTTTGCATTTATTTTTCTTGGAAATNATATTTTCAAATTTGTGTTAAAATATCAGTTTTACGTCGTAACAAAAACTAGAGACTTGAGATAAACATTGGTTTAGATGTATATTAACGATAAAATATAAAGTCAAATGCATGTGATCCAACATGTTTAGTGTAGTTATGTGTTGTGTTAGTACTGTTACTTAATTATGCCAGATAATAAATTAGATAGTTCCAAATAAGATGGTCAAAATAGTAGAATGAGTTCTCATTTTGCATTTATTTTTCTTGGAAAANGCATTTATTTTTCTTGGAAATAAACTTCAAGAAAAAGTAACGTCCTTCTCTTCCAAAGATAATGTTAACTTATTTTGTCAATCTTCTCGTGTTTATAATTCCAAGATTTTGACATATCCACCAACACTTACTAAAATAATCATATAGTACTCTTGTGATTAATTTGTTTTTCTTAACCGTTGANATAATTCCAAGATTTTGACATATCCACCAACACTTACTAAAATAATCATATACTCTTGTGATTAATTTGTTTTTCTTAACCGTTGATTGTATTATAGGTGGTCTAAGATAGCTTCAAGATTACCCGGGAGAACAGATAACGAAATAAAAAACCATTGGAATACTCATATCAAGAAAAAACTTCTTAAGATGGGAATCGACCCTATGACCCATCAACCTCTAAACCAAGAACCTTCTAACATCGATGATCCCAAAAACATTTCGTCGAATTCAGATGATATCTCGATGGGACAAAAGACAAGCAGCACCAAAAACGTAGAAACAAGTGGCACGACAACAGAAGACGAAAGCAGCAGCACGGTTACTGATCAAAACAGTTCGATGGATAATGAAACACATCTTATTGACAACATATATACTGATGATGAATTGTTTAGTTACTTATGGTCCGACGAAACTACTAAAGCTGATGCCTCGTGGAGTGATAGTAACTTTGGCGTCGGTGGAACATTATATGACAATAATATTTCCGGCGTCGGTGCAGATTTTCCGATATGGTCACCCGAAGGAATCAACGACGAGGATTGGATGTTTTTGGATTATTGTCAAGACTTTGGTGTTCATGACTTTGGGTTTTGACTGTTCGCCATAGACGTAATGGCAACTCTATGGAGAGATAAGTCACAAGCATTTAGTTTCATCTTTTATGCATATGTAGCATATACGTAGATATACATGTATATATACACAACGCATACAAATCATNATTTAGTTTCATCTTTTATGCATATGTAGCATATACGTAGATATACATGTATGTATACACAACGCATACAAATCATATATATATATATATGAAGTAGCATAAGAAATCCATGTAAAGCAGTAAGGGTGCACCGTGGTTTTCAAGTATTGTTAATTAGAGTATGGTGTAGGGTTTCGTCAAAGTCAAGAAAATATAGTTTTTTTTTAAGTTTGTTGTAGTAGTAAATTATTCACATAATCCCAAAGCCTAATAAAAAAGTATAATGACAATAATGTAATTTTTTTTGTTTGGGGTTTTCCATCATTGACCATANAAAGCAGTAAGGGTGCACCGTGGTTTTCAAGTATTGTTAATTAGAGTATGGTGTAGGGTTTCGTCAAAGTCAAGAAAATATAGTTTTTTTTTTTAAGTTTGTTGTAGTAGTAAATTATTCACATAATGCCAAAGCCTAATAAAAAAATACTGTAAATTTTTTTGTTTGGGGTTTTCCATCATTGACCATATTATATCNTCATTGACCATATATTACTTTCCTCCATTTAGAATTTTATTGATGTTCAAAGACGATAGTATGAGGCTAACCTATGAAAATGAGTATGAATATAGGAATTTCCCATGTACATCCACATCAACGATCTTTCCTGAGTGGGATCAGTTGTCACACCAGGCTATGACAATATTACACACAACTAATATAAAATTTGATGATCCAAAGTCATCAATTACTAGTAAACTACATGTAATCAGATTTTCATAGAGTTAGATAAGCAAATTCCTTACCTAGATACCACAAACTCATTCTCTTCTTTGTAAAATATATACTAGTATCAATTAAGTCAAGTAGTATTTAATTGTTTGTGGATTCAATTTCATAGTTTTAGGTCAAATCATTTGAAATGAGATGGTACGAAAAATTTAAATGTGAATGTAACAAACAGTCAACAGTGGACTTATATATATGGTCTCGACATCTTTGTCAACGAACTAAACAAAGAGTTCAAGTTCGAGTTCTTCTTCTTCTTCACATTAAATGCACTTGGAAAGTTAATATTCCACACAAGATTTTCGATCACGAAATATATTACACATTTTTCTCCACACAAGTTAACATTCGAACGTTTCATATAATTTTTCGGATATCACCAAGTTACCCTCCTATAGTCCTATTCATCTTTTTCTTAATCGAACTTTTGTTCTTACATCTAAAAAGTCCTAAAGCTTATATTTTTTTAGGACCATGGACTTTGACAAACCGACCTGCCAAATTCTGTAAAATATCTTAATTCGCTTATCGGTGTGTATGAATGACGTAACTATATCCACTTTTAATACCCTTAGAAATGATGAAGCCAAAATGTCGTCATCGACACCAAGTAGGAGGGTTGTTGACTGAGTCCGAGACATTACATAAAAAACATCCTAAACAATCTTCAATTAAAATTGAGCTCAGAGATTCAAAACATATTTGGCTGCACGACCAAGTTCCCTAAACACTGTCACCGTTTGTGGCCTGAGCCCACNGATGGTACGAAAAATTTAAATGTGAATGTAACAAACAGTCAACAGTGGACTTTAAGGACTTATATATATGGTCTCGACATCTTTGTCAACGAACTAAACAAAGAGTTCAAGTTCGAGTTCTTCTTCTTCTTCACATTAAATGCACTTGGAAAGTTAATATTCCACACAAGATTTTCGATCACGAAATACATTACACATTTTTCTCCACACAAGTTAATATTCGAACGTTTCATATGATTTTTCGGATATCACCAAGTGTACCCTCCTATTCATCTTTTTCTTAATCGAACTTTTGTTCTTACATCTAAAAAGTCCTAAAGCTTATATTTTTTAGGACCATGGACTTTGACAAACCGACCTGCCAAATTCTGTAAAATATCTTAATTCGCTTATCGGTATGTATGAATGACGTAACTATATCCACTTTTAATACCCTTAGAAATGATGAAGCCAAAATGTCGTCATCGACACCAAGTCGGAGGGTTGTTGACTAAGTCCGAGACATTACATAGAAAACATCCCTAAACAATCTTCAATTAAAATTGAGCTCAGAGAATTCAAAACATATTTGGCTGCACGACCAAGTTCCCTAAACACTGTCACCATTTGTGGCCTGCGCCCAAAAACCGAAATGGCTTTCTTTGTAATCTTCCAATGCAAATTCTCATCTGATGTACTCTTATCCACAAAGTATTCCAAAACTCANCCAAGTTCCCTAAACACTGTCACCATTTGTGGCCTGCGCCCAAAAACCGAAATGGCTTTCTTTGTAATCTTCCAATGCAAATTCTCATCTGATGTGCTCATATCCACAAAGTATTCCAAAACTAAAGAAGTGAAAAGCGAAGAAAAAAGATGTAAATTACTAACGAAGAGAAAAGAGTTCAGAAACACAAAAGCAAAAAAGAAGAAAAATTCTCCAAATATTTCTCATCTCACGCAACTTAAACACAGAAATGGCAAAGAGAAGAAAAACTTGTTATTTTGTTTACTTGGCTCCTCCAAACTTTCCCATCATCTTCGCGATAACTGGAGCTACCTTTGGATTGGCCTGATGCTTGGCAAGATTCGCAGGGTTCTTCATCACTGTTTATAACATTCAAACAATATTCAAGACTCAAAAATAATCAAACACACATAAGAACATAACGTTTAACTGCAACTTTTAAAAATGAGTCATACCATCTTGTAGAGCAGCCATAACTTCTGGGTCGCTAAATGCTGACATTAGCTCAGGATCCTGCACACAAATATCAAACCAATCTCACATTTCAATCCCTTCTTTTGCAATGAAACTTCATAAAATCTAGACTCTGGTTATTCACCAATAGTCACTCTTACATTCAATATTTTGCTGAAGTCCATACCACCGGGCATACCACCGCCTGCGCCTGGCATACCACCCCCTGCACCTGGCATACCACCACCGCCAGGCATACCACCCATTCCTCCTGGCATACCTCCCATTCCGGGCATCCCACCCATTCCTGCTGGCATACCTCCCATTCCGGGCATCCCGCCCATTCCTCCTGGCATACCACCCATTCCTCCAGGGAAACCGCCGGGCATGCCGCCCATTCCCCCTGGAAATCCACCGGGCATACCTCCTGGGAATCCACCGGGCATACCTCCTGGGAAACCGCCTCCTGATGGTCTGCTCGATGATGACTGTTCTTCTTTCTTAGCTTTATCATAGGCAGCCTTACAGGAAAAGAGACATGGATAAGCCCAGCAGGAAAAACAAAAAAAACTCACGTACAAAGCAGACCATCAAAAGTTACGACAACTGAGCCTAATGTTATCAAAAGATTATTCTGATCGATTTCAGGGTCTATNTTCCCATCATCTTCGCGATAACTGGAGCTACCTTTGGATTGGCCTGATGCTTCGCAAGATTCGCAGGGTTCTTCATCACTGTTTATAACATTCAAACAATATTCAAGACTCCAAAATACTTAAAACACACGTAAGAATATAACATTTAATTGAACTTTTAAATTGAGTCATACCATCTTGAAGAGCAGCCATAACTTCTGGGTCACTAAATGCTGACATTAGCTCAGGATCCTGCACACAAATACCAAACCAATCTCACATTCCAATTCCTTCTTTTGCAATGAAACTTCATAAAATCTAGATTCTGGTAATTCACAAATAGTCACTCTTACATTCAATATTTTGCTGAAGTCCATACCACCGGGCATACCACCACCTGCACCTGGCATACCACCGCCTGCACCTGGCATACCACCACCGCCGGGCATACCTCCCATTCCGGGCATCCCGCCCATACCTCCCATTCCGGGCATCCCGCCCATTCCACCTGGCATACCGCCCATTCCTGCTGGCATCCCACCCATTCCTCCTGGGAAACCGCCGGGCATGCCGCCCATTCCCCCTGGAAATCCACCTGGCATACCTCCTGGGAATCCACCGGGCATACCTCCTGGGAAACCGCCTCCTGATGGTCTGCTTGATGATGACTGTTCTTCTTTCTTAGCTTTATCATAGGCAGCCTTACAGAAAAAGAGACATGGATAAGCCCAGCAGAAGAAAAAACACCCGACGTACAAAGCAGACCATCAAGAGTTACGACAATTGAGGCTAATGTTATGAAAATATTATTCTGATCGATTTCAGGGTCTACGAAGCTACCTGTGCTTCAGCACGGCGACGTAGTCTATCACGTTCAGCCTTTTTGTCCTCTCTTTCCTTACGTAATCTGTCATACTTTCTACGGTGCTCCTCAAGCTTATGAGCATTAGGTTCAACCTACAAATTTCAAAAAAAAGTTTGTAACTCAATCACGCTAATGTGAATCAAAAGAGATTAAACAGATAGACAAACCCGCGCATACCTTTTTGAGAACAGCACTAATTTCCTCATCATAGTCTATCGTAGATGCAAGGTGAAGGTCTTTTGCAGCCTCTGCCCATTCTCCAAGCATGGCACGAGCCATGCCTCGTGATTTGTATCCCTTGGCAGAATCAGGATTAATCTGCAATGNTTCTACGGTGCTCCTCAAGCTTATGAGCATTAGGTTCAACCTACAAATTTCATAAAAAGTTTGTAACTGAATCACGCTAATGCACTGTTAATGAATCAAAAGAGATTAAACATATAGACAAACCCGCGCATACCTTTTTGAGAACAGCACTAATTTCCTCATCATAGTCTATCGTTGATGCAAGGTGAAGGTCTTTGGCAGCCTCTGCCCATTCTCCAAGCATGGCACGAGCCATGCCTCGTGATTTGTATCCCTTGGCAGAATCAGGATTAATCTGCGATCTCAAACACAAAAGGATTTAATATCATCACAAGAAAACAACATTCCCAGGAAACAAATTATGGACAACTCTACCTCTAATGCAGCGTTTGCATCTCGAATAGCAGCGTTAGGCTTCTTCAACTTAATGTAGACACTAGCTGAAAACACAAACATAGACAAAATTAGGCACAAAAACTCATCTGATGGAAGTTAAAAGTACAAAATCAAATTCGTACTCACCTCTGTTTCCGTACATAATAGCAGAAGTCGGATTCAAGGTTATTGCCTGAGTTAGATGCTCAATTGCTTCATCAAACTTTCCTTCAGAAAGGGCCTCCATGGCTTTGCCTTTAGCTTCTTGAGCAGCTTCGCGATTCTCATCAGTCACCTCCACTGATGAATCACCCATCTGTATCAAAACCAAGGCAGTTAAGGGATATATAATCATAGAGAAAGTTAGTAAAATCAAAAGCTGCTCAACAGTGTCATTGTACCTTCTGAGGAGGATCATTGTCAGGTTCAACAGTGTCTCCTTCAAGCTCAACATCAGATTCAATAATCTCATCCTCTTCTTCTTCCTCCTCTACTTTCGGTTTCGGTTCATCAGTTTCCTCCATGTCATCATCACTCTCTTCCACTACGAAACTCTTCTGTTAAACCAATAAACAATAAAATCAAAAACAAACTCTTCTGTAAAAACACAAACGAATTCAATTGAATCAAAACATAAGAATGGTAAATACCGCTTTGGTGTCCTTGTCTTCTCCATGAGCACCAGTAGGTATCTTAGCACCAAGACTGAAATCATGAGAATCCCAAAATTCATCAGAATGACAAAATCATCGATTCTCCTCAAACAAACAAACAGAACCCAAACAGATCAAAGGTAAACACTTTTCACAAAATCCAATAAATTAAAAACCAAAGACATGAACTTTCTCCAAGACGAGGGTAAAGTGTTTATCAATTCCACAATAAATTTCAGTGTGAGATCAGGGCAGTACAATTTCTACAAACAGAGACTCAAAAGATCAATACTTTACTGAATCTAAACCACCACAGATACAAACAAAAAGCATAAAAAATATACGATTAGATCGAAGCAGAAGAAGAGTACCTCTCGAGATAGTCGCGGAAGAAGGAGAGTGAAGGTGTAGAGAGAAGGGAAGGGTCAGACTTGCATTGATCGATGAAGACCTTGAGTTCACTAAGCTTCGTCGCATCCATTGTTCCGATCGGCGAGAGAGAGACAAAGAGTGTTTGTTTAGGTCAGGCCTGAGTGTTGCAAGTCTCGTCTTTTTCTTTATAAGTCGTGATTTTCGATTTCGTGAAATTGGGGAAAAAGAAACAAAGGTGAATAAAAGGGTTTAGACTTCTAGTACCTTCTGATTTCTAAATCTTCTACGTTAACGGATAAGCATCGGTGGATTTTCGGACTCGACCGACACGTCGTCATACCGATTTTAAACCAAACCGAACCGAGTTTAAACGATCCGGCGCTAAAACCGGATTGGGAAGAAGAACTTAAAATTTTCGTGGTCATTGGGTCATTGGGATTTGGGTTTAGATAGCTGGTAGAAAGGCCTTTTTCGAGACAAAAGAGGCTTAACTGTATGAATCCTATATTTGGATTCCCAAAATTTCAAATTTTAAAGAAAGAATATTAATGTAGAAAGAAATTCGTCTGGTTCAGACCATACACAATGATACAATTTTTGGTTGGATGTGAGTAATATAAAAAAGAGAAAAAATATAAAAGTTGTGTACAAGTTGTATGTTTAGGTGTAAGTTTACACTTGAGTGTGAGTATTAAAATAAAGAGAAATATTACACTTTCTCTATCTCTCTTTAATTACAATAATAAAAAATTATTCATATCCACACTCACAAATGTGTCATTGTGTATGCTCTCAGCATGTTTTTAGAATAAAATCAAATACACATAATTATTTAGATTCTCAGATTTTAAAAAGAAAAGGAAAACAAAAACGTAGAAATTGGTATAATTCAGCACAATGGGTGGTACATTACGAAATCAAATGAATAAAAGTTGAAATTAAAACATAACGAAAAGAAGACTTGTTACTAAACCAAAAACACCCACTGATGCAGCAGCAACTATGTTCGCTCTTCCTCCATTGCTACTGCTGCTGCTGTTGCTACTGCTTCCATCTTCTTTCGTTTCTTCTCCTCCTTTGAACAAAACCAAAATCCATTAGTTACCATGAACACACCATTTTTATTTGAAATTGCATGAATGAGTTTACAATCTGATCACCCCATTCATTTCCTCTTTTCGCGTATTTTAATAAGTTTGTGACATTGTTGGTGTAGCATGTATTTTTAGTTTAATCTCCTCATTATTTAATTTATAATAATTTTCTGGTATAATTTTAAAATTTGTATTCTACTTTAGAGAAAATGGTAATCATGTTTTACCGACGTATATATATATAATGTTATGTTGGTACGTACCTTTACTAGTGCCGTCGCAAGAGTATTTGTCAAAAACGCCACATTTGGTTGTGATTCCGGTGGTGTAAGTTCTGGTGATGTTCACAGTCGTCGGGTTTGCAATGTAATTATCACAAAGGCAAGTGACTTCCGTTGTGTTGGCGGATTTAAGATGGTTGCAGCATTCGTCTGTTGGTGTCACCCTAACGGTTATAAAACACTTTTCGAGCAGGTTAGACTTAGGCAGCACCAAGGCACATTCAGGAGTCATATTTGGAAACATCGGTGACTGTGGCTCAGCTAACACCGGACCAATCGCAACCGCTAGAAACACAACCGCTAAAATTTGGTTAGTGTAAGCCATTTTATCGTTTAAAACGCTGGCGAAATGGGGCTTCTTTTTTTTTTTTTTTATCTCACTTTCTTTTTCGTATGTAACTTCTTACAAACTACATTAACGTATATATACAAGTCTTGGCGTGTAGATGCTGACTACTAATAATTAGAATATATATAGTTGACCCAAAACCTACAACGAAGTTTCCTTCTCGAGTGCCCATGTTCCTCGCTTTTTATTTGTTTTGAGGATAAATATTTTATATTATAACATGTTCATGTATATATGAAGAGAAATTAATATAAACTATATATTAATATAGCCCTATATATAAAATGTAATGTTTAGAGAAAAAATTGCTCAGGACAGAGTGTCGAAAATCAATTCAATACTTATAAGCTGGAAGGCGCTGACAAGTCAAAGATATGGTTTATTAATATAATCAAGATTCCTACGATCATACAACTAATTAATTAGCAAATCTTAAGGATTATAATAAAACTGATTATTCGTTGAGATGGATCGACAGTTAATTTGAAGAGAACCGACTACTAATACAATTTCAGTGCCGATGACGTGTATGTATAACTAATGTTGATCTGTTTCATTCAATCCATTGTAATTCAAACGTATTTTACTATTTTACTAGACATTTCAGACCTAAGAAAAAATTAGGTATGTTTTTATTCCAAAGTCTTTCACATCCTGATACCATGAACTGCTTCTCAGATGCTGCGTGGAAGAAGGATTCGGGATCGGCGTGCTTTGGCTGGATCTTTATAGATCCAATTACAAAATCAGAGATCCATGGTAGATCTACAACATCAAATGTCAGCTCAGCTCTCCTGGCAGAGGCGATGGCTCTCCATCTAACACAACAGCAAAAAAGAAGAAAAATTCTCCAAATATTTCTCATCTCACGCAACTTAAACACAGAAATGGCAAAGAGAAGAAAAACTTGTTAATTTGTTTACTTGGCTCCTCCAAACTTTACCATCATCTTCGCGATAACTGGAGCTACCTTTGGATTGGCCTGATGCTTCGCAAGATTCGCAGGGTTCTTCATCACTGTTCTAGACTTCTAGTACCTTCTGATTTCTAATCTTCTACGTTAACGGATAAGCATCGGTGGATTTGGGACTCGACCGACACGTCATTATAAGTTGGACCGATTTTAAACCAAACCGAACCGGAATTATGAATTGAAACTCAGTTTTAGTTTATTGAGTTTTATTTTTAGTGGTTATTGGGTCTATATAGCAGCTGGTCCAAGTCCAACTAGAGATTAGTGATTTTTATGTTCTTACAAAACATAAAATATATGTATTTTTTATCGCGTTAAGAATAAAAGTACATAAATCTACGGAACGTAAGATAATGATGTTCTCCAACACAAAAACAAAATAGTTTTAATTCACTCAAGACTTGGCTTCGCAACTTATATCCCATTGCGAAGCGTTTTAGCTCTTGTAGGAAGTCATTTGTTCGGTTAGAGGAGGATAGCTTTCAAGGAGATATTGGTTGAACATACGGTGTCCAGACGTGAGAATCCTTCGCCTAGGGAAATAATTCCAACTGGTGGATCCACTTTGGAGTGCGGCTATAAACTGTTTAAACTCTTTCCTGGTGGGTATTTTTCTTGGACGAGCTGCAATATAGTGAGAATAGGTCAATTTGATGAATACAAAAACTTCACAAGATAAACCAAACTAATACACTACATAAAATATATCAGATCTCTGGCCTAATTCGAAACAAGGAGCTCCATATATAAGTTCGCCGAAACTGAACTCGTTAAAGGGAAAAAAAAGTAAGTTTTTCCAATTTCAATGTTAGAAAGATCGGAAAGCTCCTCATGCTATGGGTTTGGAGCAAAGCAAAAAACCGTTTTGCACTTCAGGTTCACCTTCATAATGCAAAATCGGAGGAGATCGTTTGTCCCAGGTAAGGTTGTGTTAATTACTCGACCAGAGTTAGCATATCCAAAGTCGTACCTCATAAGTTAAATTTGATGTTTTAGCCTCATGCCCCCATAATATATAAAATTTTTGAGGCCCCAATAAAAGAAATATTATGTCTTAAAATTTTGAAGTTACCACGTTTCATGTTTTTTATATCTTGAATCGTTTTAAGATCATAGTAAAGGGGCCCTAGTTTTTAAGTTTTATTAAGCCACTTTGAACCTAAGCACATCCCTAATCCAAGCTCATGCACCAAGAGGAAAAAACATATGCAGTCCTTGAAGTACACCTCGTGGCATTCGAGCCGAAGTGATTCTAGGGCGTTAGATGTTGCATCGATTTCTCATAAGGACCAAAGAGCTCATCGAATATCTTCAACCAAGGTATAATGTACATATTACGTAACCGTTAAGTTGCAAATTTTCTAGTTTTTGTAATCACATATGACAAAAATAATAGTAATAATATGCTTAACTCTATAACTAAAAATATGCATAACTAAATCATAAGATTCAATCTTTTAAAAGTCTAAACACAAAAAGGGCCAAAACATAAGGTACGTACATATATATATACTAACATACCTTGAGAAAAAAAAAAATATATATACTACCTGTACTAGTAGCGTCGCAAGCGAATTTGTCATCAAGAACGCCACATTTGGTTGTGATTACGGCTGAGTAAAGTCTGGTGACGTTCGCAGTCGACGGGTTTGGAATGTAATTATCACAAAGGCAAGA
>OVBW01001050.1:0-16575 GCA_900406355.1 Erysimum pusillum | reverse complement strand
TTTTGGGAAGAAAAAATTTTTTTTTTTTTTTTTTTTTTTTTTTTAAAAAAAAATTAATATTTTAGACACTCATTTTTTTTTAGAGTACAATCTATCATTTTAGACACTTACATTAAATTTCTAATAAAATTACTTATAAAAAAATTAAAATACTCATATTGGAGAAAGTGGATTTAAAAAAAGATAGGAATCTCAAACTTGACAAGACAAAACATATGCAAAGTAGCACTCACTACAAGAAAACAGCCTATTTCCTACGCCGAAATCCGTCGGAAAGTCGTCAGGAACAGCCTTTTCCGACAAAATTATGACAAAATTTTGGCCGTCGGTTCTAGCTTGTCGGAAATCAAAATCCGTCAAAAAATCATCGGAATTTGTTCCAAAAAAATTGTTGGACCAATAACACTGGAAAGTCAGCCACATATTTAGTGAACTCGCAAGAAAAGTAGCCGAAAAATGTCGTGGTCTACGTACTTGTGCTAAATGTCATTGGCGAAACTATAGAATGCAAGAGGACGATACTAGAATGGTGTCATGCTATTGATGCTTTAGCCCCATATGATGGAGAGTTCTCTGAAAAATAGAGCTATGATAATTTAAAAGCTAAGCAGGTTATGTCTTGTTCGAGTATTGCGCTCTACATCCGAAAGAACATTCAATAGAGAAAGATAGATTGATAGATTATTGGATATGCGAGAGATTTTTTCATAAAAATAAAGATATATAGAGACAAAGTTGTTAATCAAGGTTATGAGATACTTGGTACTCTTATCCATGCATGATATATTTATTGGATGAGGAGGGAAAAAATAATTCAAATATAAAAATGAATGATGTGGTTCGTGAGATGGTTTTATGGATATCATCAAGTCTTGGAAATCATAAAAAAAGATGTATTATGAAAAGTTGGGGTAGGGTTACATGAGATACCATCAGTGAGTGATTGGAGTTTTGTGAAAAGGGTGTCCTTGATGAATAATGAGATTAGGAGAATGCCGCTTGTTGATGGCAAATTTGTGATTCCTATGATGGAGAAACTTCTCCCAGAGATAAGCTCAAGGCTAGAACCACCAACATGAGTTGGTAGATAATAGTCACTGGGTATTGGCGTTTAGAGGTGCCTTCTGTGCAGCAATTCACTTGATAGAGGATTATGGTGAAACCGTTAAGGAGATTGCACATAAGATGATAGATGCAATGAGAAGCTTGTGGAAAGAGGAATGGAAGTTGGACTTGTGAGGAGAGCTTTCAGACATGTGGAAACTATTGTGATGAAACAATTGGAATGGTATGTGAAATGCGAATACAAATTCATTAAGGGTCTGCTTTGGAGACTCTATGGTCTATGCAATCAAAGGCATGAGCATATGAAGTAAGATTGTGTTGTCTTGAATCAACGTGAAGGTCTAGAGAGGAGTGAGAGAAACTGAAAAAGAGCTGCCAAAGGAGGATGAGTGAGCATATGAAGTAAGATTGTGTTGTCTTGAATCAACGTGAAGGTCTAGAGAGGAGTGAGAGAAACTGAAAAAGAGCTGCCAAAGGAGGATGAGTGAGCATATGAAGTAAGATTGTGTTGTCTTGAATCAACGTGAAGGTCTAGAGAGGAGTGAGAGAAACTGAAAAAGAGCTGCCAAAGGAGGATGAGTGAGCATATGAAGTAAGATTGTGTTGTCTTGAATCAACGTGAAGGTCTAGAGAGGAGTGAGAGAAACTGAAAAAGAGCTGCCAAAGGAGGATGAGTTTGATTGGCTGAACATACATGATGAGAATGATGTTAATGATGATGATGATGATGATGATGATGATGATGATGATGATGATGATGATGATGATGATGGTGGTGGTGAGGATGGTGATGATGATGGTGAGGATTTTGTGGTATTCAATCTTTGTTGACCTTTATTAACTTTCTATGGTGATTATTCATTACCTTTTATGATTATTTTATCTTTAATTGAAATAATTAATTACTATTTGTCAATGCGTTTCTTATTTCTTCGAGGCTCCACCATTAGTTACCCAATTTGTAAAAAAAAACATATGTCCTGTGAGCATATCTAATAAGAGTACGTAAATTCAATTAAAGTTTTAGCATAAGATGTCAAATCAGTCAAGTTCCTGATAAAACATTTAAAATAAAAATTTGAAGTGTTTTATCGAGAGATATGAATTTATCAAATGAGCGTACTAGCTAGGGGGAAATGACTCTAGATCAAAACAAGAACGAATAAAAATTTCTAAGAAGATTTGACTAACAAAGCATTCAAACTTGCGATTCCAATTCGGAGTAGTTATGGACTTATGTATGACATTTCTATAGCGAGAAAGAAAGAAAATGTCATATAAAGATTGTAAAACCTCAATGTTATTGAATCATTCAATCAAGTGTACATCTAGAATTCGAGTCGAGATGGTCATTTTATTTCACATACTATGGATATCCCGATAGCAAAATTAGGTACCATAGTTATTTCTAAAAGATCATCATACATGGCATCAAATACCACACTAAAGCTATCAGATTGGATGTTGTTCCATTTTCGTATTGTTGTTCCATTTCCATATTATACTCAAATAAGCATGAAAGAATATTGAGCAAAGAAAAATATTTACAAGGCATATATAGTGAGTAAGGTTTCAGAATCTTCCATAGACGTAACAAAGAGCCGATAAATAAATAATTCATGAGATTTAAAAAAAAATAAAAAAATCATGAGGATGCTATATAGTTGACAATCAGGTTAAAATGAATGAATACTAAAGATTATAATCCTTTATATATCTTTATCAAGAGAAAAGAGAAACTTTAATTAAACAATGACATCCATATCAAATATAGGAAACGCATGTTCCACAAGAAAGATCTTCAAGTATAAAACCCTTTCTTTACTCAAGCCATGCTTCCACAGTTTTTCAGCTTATTTCCAAATTGTATAATCAGAAAATATGTCTTGTTTCCTCACCAATGTAAATTTGAACTCCTCGAAACCAGATTTATTTTCGCAGTCCAGTAATCAGAACCCGGATAAACTCCATCGTAGATGTATACTTTCTTCTTCTTATTGTCTGGATCTACCACCTTTTACATCAAAAGATGGAAAAGAGAAGTCTTGCACTAGAAGCAAGTAAAAGAATAGAAAACGAAGTTAGAGTGGCATGAGGGGTGGAAGATCCATACGATAAGAAGAAAAAAATATACATTTACGATGGACTTTATCTGGTTTCAGATTACTAGACTGCAGAAGGAAAATATGGTTTCAAGAAGTTCAAATTTAAATTGGTGAGGAAACCAGACATACATTGTGGTTATGCAATTTGGTAATCAGCTGAAAAACTGTGGAAGCGTGGCTTGGGTAAATTAAGAAAAGGTTTTATACTTGAAGATCTTTCTTATGGAACAGAGAGAACGAGAGAAAGATAGGATGATAGTTTCTTGTGACAGACCCTATGTATTTATATTGAATTTGAATTACCGTTAACTTCCCGCGAAATACCGTTAACGCAATAATTTTTGTATCTTTAAAATCTATAAGATATTTCTATACATTGCCTAGTCAACAATTTTTTAACATTTTGCTAAAACATTAATTACTTTTATATAATTCCTAGTCAACTATTATTAAACTCATTAATTTATCTACAAAATATATTGACTTATCTGACTTCAAATTGTTGACTAATTCCATAGTTTATTTGGTTGTGTATTTAAACAATTTTGGAACTACAAGATGAATTTTGGAAATATATTTTATTTTTGAATTATTATATTAGCATTTTTTTTTTCAAAAATATTTATTCCACATACTATACATATTGAAAATGGTACAAAGTTTTGGGATTTTGTGGTATTCCATAGTAAAAGTAAATCAGATACGTTATTATATTTTTACTTATATATATAATTATGGATTTATTTTCGTCTAAAATATCACGTAACTACAATTTAAAATTATATCTTATAATACAAAATTTATTTCGCGTTATGCGCATACATCATCTAGTTTGATCATGTTTTCAAACTATTGAGGGTTAAAAACTAATTATGTTATTTCTTAAATTTGCGCAAGGAATTTTCACAATTTATCACATTCAATCACCATTACTTTTAACAACAAAAACAGGTTTTGAATTAACCGAGACTTAAGCAATTGATTTTTTTTCTTATATAGTTTGTGTTCGAGAAAAAACTTAGGGAAACTTTATCTGTAAGAAACCCAATTGAGTTTTGTAAAATTATAGTTTAAAAATAAATAATTGAGCATGAAAAGAATGAGAGATGGTGAAAGGGTCTCTTAAATTACTAGTAAAGTCTCTCAAAAGATAAACGTTTATCCTTCTCTCTTGCTTTTTTTTTTCTGAATCCCAAGATACCATGTAAAATACATGCATTGGAACTACTTTGACATACCTAATTTTCATTCCACTTCACTCAAAGCTTACTCCTACTCTTTCTTGTCCAGTAAGATGCAAGGAAGTTAAAAAAAAAAAAAAAAAAGATGCAATGAAGTTGAGGTGTCAAAGGCTCAAAGCAATTCTATATATATTGATCGCTGTCATCCCTTGGCTACCTCTTTTGACCATGTTCGACTTAAACATATGGAGTGACAGCTAGTGACACAAGGCATAAAATGGTGCAGTGTTGAAGTATGAATCTTTGATTAATCTGCAAAAGAAGAAAGAAAGATGACAACAAGAAGAATATAGCCAAACGTAGAAGAAGTGCTCACGGAGCAAAGAGCAAAATGAATAAGGAGAAGATTTCAAAGAAGAGAAGAGTCAAAAGAGGAGAAGAAAGTCAACAAATCAAGTGGGTTGTTTTGTCCATCATTTTGGTTAAGGTCCAAAGAAAGAAGGGTTGTTTTGTTTAACGTCTAGCTAAAGTAGTCTTGTTAGATCTGTTATAGTAAGAGTTGTTGATTAACCTTGCTTGTGAGCTTGGTTCTAATCTTAGGATAATTGTCTAGAAGTATGGTCTAAAGAATGGGTGCAAGTGTGTGTGGCAAGTAGAAGAAGATATAGTAATTAAGTGTGTGTATGTGTGTAGTTAATTAGTAGTAGAAAGTAGTATAAGTACGTGTGAGTGTTGTAATGGAAAAGTATCCAAGTGACCCTAATAAACAATGTAGTCTTCAAGCTTATTCTCTCTAATGTTCTAAACGTTTTGTGTGGAAAGAGTAGACACAAATTAGAGAGAGAACTAGAGAGAACGTGAGACAAAGCAAACAAGAGATAAATTAAGAGAGAGTTCAAACGTTGAAGGATAAGTGAGAATGTTAACATGCAGCACATTTGCTAGTCCTTAAATGTTTGTATCCATAACATTGTCAAATCTTTTGCAGTGACTTCCCAGAACTTGTTGTTCATATTGATATTATTTAACACCAAAGTTGAAAAGATTCGTTATTTTTTAGTTCAGTTTCGCTAAGTGTTTGCTTAATTTTGAGACTCTATGCAATCAAAGGTCTGAGAATGGAAAGTAATATTGTGTTGTCAAGACTCAACGTGATTATGGAAAGAGTGCATAAGGTGCTTAAATTAAAGTTCCCCAAAAGAATGAGCTTGATTGGCTGAACTAGAGCTGTCAATTGGTTTTATTGACCATATATGGGTTAAGCCCGGTCCATATTTGGAGATGACCAAATCTAAATAGTCAAAAATGGGTTGGACCAATTGCTCAATAGACGGTCTAAATGTAAATAATTTGTAGGATTTTTTATTTTGGAAAAAAGGAAATTCTCCAATTTTGCAGTTTTGACAGAAAAAAGGGGTTTTCACAATTTATGCTAAAAATTACAATTTCCAAAATTTGATGGTAATACGTAATTTCGTTGTTTGTCGAAAAAACATTATTTCGCAGTTTTTCCGTCAAAATCTTCATTTCCGATTTTGGGGTTAACACATAATTTTGTCATTTGGCGGTATTTCAACGTTTTGGCCAGAATACAAAATTCCATAATTTTTCGGTTTTGGCAGAAAACGGGTTTTCAAAGCCACTGAACCAACTTGAGACTAAACAATTTGATTTCTAGCAGATTCTAGTTTTTTCATGTATATAATTTCTCATTTTCATTTACTTATGTTTTCCAAAGACTCCTAAGCAACGGTTTGGTAAAAATCACATGAACATTGATTTGGACGATTCATTTAGATTCTTAATCCCCACCTGCATTGCTCACTTCTTCTCTGCTCGGAAGGTGGAGGAGTTTCTTAACATGATGATGTCCATGATCCTTCTTTTGTCCATGATCTGGAGAATTTGATCTGTCTTTTTTTATCTCCTAATATCTATCTAACTTAACTTTCATTATCTAGAAGAAGAGCTGCGTTTTAAATAATATGGCTTTAACACCTAAACGTACATGAACAGGACTAGCTTCTAGCTAGAGCTTTACATCAACAAGAGAGCAATTAATCGAAGATGACAACAATGTAAACTTTACATCAACTTGACAAGTAATTGACATACTCAACACATGATAAAACCAAAACAAATTAAGAAGTGAGAAAACAAAGTCACTCACACAAATGTAATGGCTTTATCTTCCAAATATGAAAGTGTATTTAGGAACATGTACTTGACATATTCCATCGAATGCCATATCAACATGAATGTATTGGTTGATTGAACAATACAAATTTTCATGCGAAACCAACGTCCACCAACACTCATTCCTTTACGATAAATCGATAATCCGCAACAGTTTTGATACTTTATATTCTCTTTGTGCAAACGTCTCCGAGAATGATCTGGAGATGAGAAAGCGACGTATAGATTTTGAATTGTATTTGAGCTATACACTTTTCGTATTTCTCCACAATCTACGTTGCTTTCATCTCCAAATCTTTCTCAAAGAGATAGCACAAAGAGACTATAAAGTACGTATAAACAAAAAAGACTTTGAACCATAAACTACAGTGAAAACTCTATAGAGAGCGAGAGGGAAAATAAAGAGAGAACAAGAGAGAGATATGATGATAGTTTCTTGTGACACACGTCACACACCCCATGTATTTATATTGAATTTGTGTTAAGAAAATCTTATCCTTTTTTTTCACAGAAAATCTTATCCTTTTTTTTTCTTTTTTTGTTAAAGAAGAAAATCTTATCCTTACAACTACCACTAATCATCATGTATTTTTAAGCCTTTCTGTTCATATTCTATTAAAGTTTTCATTATTATATTGTTTTTGAATTACCGTTAATTTCCCGGGAAATACCGTTAGCACAACAATTTTTTATATCTTTTAAAATATATGTCTCTATAACCTGGCCTACAGAGTCAACAATTTTTAAACATTTTGCTAAAACATTAATTACTTTTATATAATGACTTATGTGTCATTAAATTGTTAAGTAATTCAATATTTTATTTTGGTGTGTAATTATATAGTTTGTTATTACATGATGTGTAAAATTTAAATATATCTATATTAATTTATTTTTAGTAGAAAACATTTTGCTTTTGATTCAAATTTTTTAGTAATATATTAAAGATAAACTCTAAAAGGTAAAGATCCATATTTTAATTATTCTTTTTTTTTTTTGGTTGCTCTTTAATTTGGTTATATATCTAAAATAGTCAACAATTATTTATTTATAATAGAAACATATAATCTACTTCTACTTATGGATTTTATATTTTCTTTAAAAATTCTATGTATAAAAAAATATCACCTTGGAAACTTTATTATAACCAATAATGAAACAAGAAAATCGGTGGATATCTTTAAATAAAATTAAAATCGGTGGATATCACATTAACATTCTTTTTTTGGGTCAACATAATATTGGACGTGTAAAAATAAAAATAAGTTGATGAGTTAGAGTTGCCTAAGGAACAAAAATAAAAATAACATTCTTTTATAGTATAAGTTATTTTAAATCTTTTTAAAAAAAATATAAAAAAGTTGTCAAACTCAGTCTCTATATTCATCCAGAAGATTTATCATATTCTTAATCCCCATCTGCATTGCTCACTTCGCTCTGCTCGGAAGATGGAGGAGTTTTTTCTGATCGAGCTGGTCCTGTCGATCGAGAAACTGATGCGGATGTTACATTTTGTTTAGTGTGATAGTTGTTGTTCCATTTTCGAATTGTTAGCTAGTTGGAAAAAGAATCTAGACTTAAATAAACATGGAAGATTATTGAGCAAGGAACGATATTTATAAGGCATAGATAGATTTAGATTTCAGAATCTTCCGTAGATATGTGATAAAGAGCCAAGAAACAAATCACGTGAACGAAATATAGTTGACGATTAGGTTTCAATGAAAAGATTGAAGTATATAATCCTTTATATCTTTATCGGATTCCAATTTTGTTTTTCAAGAGAAAAGAGAAATTTAACTAAACAACATCTAGGCCTGGCCAAAATAACCAATAACCGATTAACCGAACCGATTAACCGAATCGGTTCGGTTTCGGTTCGGATTCGGTTAGCTTCAAATAACCGATTGGTTATTATATAACTATATCCAAAATAACCGAAACCGAGCGCAACCGAACCGAAACCGAATACCCAAGCTTAGGCCTGGCCAAAATAACCAATAACCGATTAACCGAACCGATTAACCGAATTAGTTCGGTTTCGGTTCGGATTCGGTTAGCTTCAAATAACCGATTGGTTATTATATAACTATATCCAAAATAACCGAAACCGAGCGTAACCGAACCGAAACCGAATGGTTAACCGAATGCCCATGCCTCAACATCCATATCAAATCTAAGAAACATATATATATATAAACGAGAAAATCTAGAAAGTCTTGCAAGTTGGTTTAAGAGAGACAACATTGTAAGTTGGTTTAAGCATAACAACTTTACACCTTTAATATCTTTGGAATCCTTTTGATGATGTTACCACTCACATAAAAAGCACGTCCTTCAAGCCTGTACAATTCTTCGTAAAATGTGTTGCTAGTCTCATTTTACTTGGTTTCTTTGGTGTCTTCAGCTGAAGAAATTTGAGAGAGGATAAGACACATTGAGGCACTGGTGAAAGTTTAATCTCCTCTTCATTTGGAAGGTGGTCAAGTTCCTGGAAATATAAGCAATGAAGTTTTGGCAAAGTTTTCTTGGGAATATGAATCTCAATGTAATTAACATAGGCAAATGAAACTCACCACGAAGAGGGAATGTAGATTCATACAGCAACCAAGAAAGGTGGGTAAAACTTGCCAACAAGATTCGACTAACAATGCATCCAAGTGATACAAGTTAGAAAATTCAGGCAACGCTTCCACCTCGGAATAGTTATGGATGACCTATATCCAAAAGAAAGAAAGAAAGTATGTGATATAAAAAGTTGTACACAAGAATGATGTTATTGAATCAATCAATCATGCGTACCCTTAAAGTTCGACCAGAGATGGTCATTTCGCGAGCTGTGGATATCCCGATGAGAAAATCACGGATCATAGTTATCTCCAATGGATCATCATACTCGACATCAAAATCAACATCAATGTCAACCTTTGCTGAGGGGCCAATACTATGTATTAGAAAGCTTTCAGACTTGTAATCACTGATACTCATATACTCAAGTCTCGGAGCATCGATTTCAACATCAGCATCATAGCATTCAGACCGTTGAGACTCTAGTGTGAAGCTTTTCAGTGATTGAGAGCGAACACATACAACTTCTAGATAATCATCTGGATAGGTGATTATAGTTAAATCTTCAAGAACCGGAGAGCTTGATATGAGAGTCTCCAGAACCAAATTGCCATCAAACTTAACTTCCTCTAAATACATTGTCTTGACACAAGGTAAAGAAACCAATTCTGACTCCGGATTATCAAAGACAACACAGTAGAGAGTCAAATCCACCAATGTCGCACATGAATAGAGCGAGAGAGGCATCCTAACTAAAGCTTGATCAAAATCCACCATATTCAAAACAGTTAGATGACAAACTCTACGCTTAACCACTTGATCTAACCTCCACACAAAATCATCATGCAAGTGGTCATATGGTACATCATATACCATCTTGAATCTCTTCAAGTCCAACTCTTTGTTAGATTTCAAAAATCCATCTATGAATTCTGACATGTCGAAATCATCATCTTCTTGGAAATATCTGAAATCAAGATCCAAAGCAGGAACACGTGACCAGAGATTTCTCCAATGTTTGGACAAGACACTTGTCCGAACCGAGTCCTTCGTTGTGAGTTCAGAGAGGATCCGACATAACAAATCATCCGGTAAATTACTTAACCTATCTGAGCTTAAGTTCCTCCTTAGAGGGGTGTTTAGAGATGTTCTGACCATGGCTTCTCCCGGAAACCCTAAATTTCAGACAAAACTACAAAATTAATTAATTGCAGTCTTAAAGTATGAAGAGAGTTAAAGATTCTTAAAGATTACGCGTGAGAGAGAAGAAGAAGAAACCTTCAAATTAGCCGGAGAGATCTTCTAGCTAAATCTTCTCGCTAGTTTTTTAGATAAGTTTGCAATTAAAGACCACGAAAGGCCACGAAACGTGTCCTTTCGAATTTCAATCTTTATTTAATTTACCTTTTTTGATGATTTTTAATTACATGATTATTTTGTCTTTAATTAGTAAATTGTAATTAACAATTATTGGTGATATGAAATTTATTTTGCAGTTATTAGGAACGACAACTTGAGAAGCTAATGGTTGACTATTAAAATTTGTTCAACTCTTTGGTCTTTCGTGGTAGTCTTTTATGGTCTTTGATCAGTCTCTTGTTTAGTAACTTAATTTATAATACTGTATGTGTAACTTATATATTATCATATTAAATTTTATTGGGACAATTGCAGTTTTTAGACCAAATATGCAAAAGTAAACTGAATTTTCAGTCTATGTGCTCGAAAATCGATGAAATTTTAATTGTAAAACTGACCAGATAGTAGACTTTACTTGGATATTATGACGGTAAACTAACAAAATAAAGTCTACTTTCGAAGAAACAAATAGGAAAATCACGAAATCTACTAGAAAATAACCTTATCGGTGGTTGTTTCGCAATGTCAAGCACTGAGGACGTCGTCTTTAGTCACCACCGAAGAAAACCAGCACCAATTTAATCACTCTCCAAGAATCAGGACATGTAATAAGATGAACGCACCTGCAAATTTTCTTGGATTAAAATGGAGAGGAGATGGATGGAAATGAAGTTCTCATAGCATTGAGTGTAATTTAAGCTCATAAATTCGGGTTGTTGAAGCATTAAGAGCTTCAAATTTGGTTGGTCATGGTTCTTTAAACATTGATGGCGGTGGCACAACCGTAAATAAATGAAGAAGATGAGGATATGGGTATAATAAACATTTTCGAGTTAAATTCAAATAAATCAGTAATAATGCAGTTTTGTTAATAAAATGAAGACATAAGTAGTAAATTGGAAAAAAGTGGTTGAAGCATTAAGAGCTTCAAATTTGGTTGGTCATGGTTGTTGAAACATTGATGGCGGTGACACAACCGTAAATAAATGAAGAATATCAGGATATGGATGTATTAATATTTCGAGTTAAATTCAAATAAATCATAAATAATGACGGTTTTTTTAATTAAATGAAGACATAAGGAGTAAATTGGAAAAAGTGGCAAATATTGGGGAGAAAAAAAGAGGTGGTTAGTTTTGCAATTGATCTCAAATTAGGTGGTTAGTTTTGCAAGCACCCCAATTTTATTCATTGTTTATTAACAAAAAAAAAAAAAAATTATAATAGTTTCATCTCTAGCCTATATTTTCAATTTATGGTAAGAAAATTAATTTTTTGGTTATTTATTTAGAAACGTGGGTTTTATAGTTTTATTTAGGGGTTGATTGGTTGAGACTTTTACTGAGGGCTTTATTTTAAATTTATGACTTTAAAAATTGTAACTTAAAAAAATAGGCTGTAACTTTTAAAAAAATAAAGTCTCATTTTGTTGGCTTTAAAAAAAAGTATCATTCGTAACAACAAAATGAGGGAGTTATGAGAAATTTTAGGAAAACTTTTAGGACTATTATATAGTGTTAAAGTGTGATTGGCAAAAATATGACTTTTAAAACTTAAAAAACAAGTAAAAGTCTCCACAGTTACACACCAATCGGCCCCTTACTTTATTAGATTCAAGATTTCTATGCCCTACCCGAGATCGTTTTCTATCTTTGGGGACTTAAAAGTAAACATTATACGTCTTTTCTGCAATCAGATGCTGCTGGAAAGTGGAAACCATAAACCATTTCTTTTTTTTGCATGCAAATTATCTCAAGCTCTCCGCAAAGATTTTCGTTTCTCATTCTCTAGTATTTGAAATATTGTTGACACTCTAACTTTCTAACCATCAAGGTAATTAGTTCTCTCTCTCTATCTTTTACTCTGTTTTGTTTACTTATTCTAGAAAGAAAAACACGAAACGTTTTACTTTAATTGTCTACATTTTTAATAACTTTGGATACTTTTTACACAACACAATACACACACATACATATAGTAGTTTCACTACTTACTATCTACGTGTACACTTGCACTTAGACCTAATCATCACTCTTACACTACACCATACTTCTAGATTCTAGGTACTCTTACACAAGCCACTCTACTACAACAATACTTAATATCTCTAATTGTCTTTTAGCTACTAACTTAGATTCTAGGTACTCTTCATCGTGAGACAACTTCTTCTTTGCTTTACTCTGTTCTTCTTGTTCTCCTCACTTGGAGCTTTCTCTTTGTATCAAGATTTATTCAAAGGTTCAATTCCAACAAATATCCTACTAGAGTCTAGACGACGAGATGAGAATATCAACAACCTTTGAAGCATACGTTATACGTACCTGAGCAAATCAAAATTAGTCTATACTTCATGTATGTGTCTCTCACTTGAGATTTTCATAATTTTATCAACAAATTACAAACAAGTTTGAAAAAATACCCTATATAAAGATTCTTAAACCTGTTTATTGGGTGATCAGGTACATAAAAGTTCTGAAACATGAGCAATTATAGAGGATTATAGGGAAGGACAAAAAAAATGAACCTGGAAGAGCAAAAAACAGTAAGTGCAACTAAGTAAATTATGACGGCCATTCATGAATTAAGCTCTAGATTGCAGGCTGGGGCACAGCACAAGTATCACCAACCACACTCTACATTATAATAGAGGATGCTAATTAATTAAACAGCTGAGATGGTAAACAAACGTTGAAGGTGCCTGGAGCAACTTTTTCTAATGAAATTTTGTAGATATTTTATCAGTCAAAATAAAAATTAGTAAATTACATAATGCTAGATAAAATGGTTTAAAAAAAAAAAAAATTATGCAAATAAATAGTTACTTACTATTCTGTTTTATTCCATAAGTTGTTATTCTGCATAATTATTTGACTTATATTTTAATTTAATTTTATTTATTTTGTTACCAATATAATGACCACCCAAAAAAAGCAATGTTACCAATGAAAACCGTGGTTAAGTAGGATTCGGATATACAATTTGGAGTTAATTAAAATCAAACCGAAATGATTTCGCCTGATATGCGGTTAAGTCCGGTTTATTTTCAGTTCCGAGATATTAAACACAAACTCTCACTACATTTTCCAGAAGTTTTTTTTTTTTTTGATAAATCATTTTCCAGAAGTTTCTTAGACGACAAGCGAAAATTTTCTCGGGAAAATGACGAAATCTTTGAATCGTGGCTTCAAAGCGAGAGATCATCTTGTAACTCCAAGCCACGAAGGTTTAGCGATTATCGTCGACCATCTCTTTACCCGTCAAGAATCAGAAGAATACAAAACAGCTCGTGCTTTGTTCGATTTCTGCGTCTCTAAAAACCTAAATTTCTTAACCCTAATGCTTCTTAAAGTCTATCAATCTTCTTCCAATGGCGTCACCAGATTCCGATCAATCCATCTACTCTCCGAAACCCTCACCGATTCAAGAGCTCGCAACGTCAATTTATCTCTCGACTCTCTCTATGAAATCAAAAGGGTTTTGATTAAATGCCTTGTAATGAAAGAAACTAAAGAATCTGACATCAAGATCCTCAAAAGAATCGTTTACTTTGTAGCCTACAATGTTGTGTACTTGCATAATGGTAATTGGGACAAGCTTGGTGATTGTATCTTCTCTCTAGCGAATAGGGAAGAGCCTCGTAAGGCGTTTTATATCTTCATTGGTTTGCCACCAGTTTACAAAGGTTACATCGACAAGTTTTTGCTGAAGTTATTAGAGAGAGTTGATAATGTGTTTCTTGATCCTTATAGAGTTGAAGATTGGAGCTTGGCTTTACAAACTCTTTTTAAAATGTGGATTCTGTTTATGAATACAAATATGACATATGATGATATAAGTGCAGTAATGGGGATTCAGCTTTCATTTGTTGTGAATTCAGTGATTGAGTTGTTGAATAAAGAGAAAGAAGAGTTTTTGTTACGTGGGCTTGAAGATTTCGAGAGGTTCTTTTCAAGAGAGATGAATATGTATCAGTACAATGAGAATCAATGCCATTTTGTGTTGGCTTCTATGAATGAGATTGAAGGAGTAGTTGGAACACAGGCTAAGGAGATTGTGAGGAAGATTAAAATGTTGGTTACAGAACCAAAGAGATGCGATTTTGAGAATCTTAGAGACGAGTTTGACAGTGGCTGGTATGATCATTTGAAGAGTTTGTCTTCACTGGAAGTGTTGAAGATCTTTGCGTCTACTGAACTTGAAGTTAGGTCTAGAGAGATAGCAATCAGATGGCTCAATGTCTTACTATCTGCTCATAGTTCAAAGAAGTTGCATATAGACATTGCAGAGATGAGAGAACTCCAACCCTTGCTCATGTCTTGCTTAAAGGAAGAAGGACTCTCAGACAGTATGTTTAAAGTCCTAGGTGAGGTGGTGAACCATGTTGCGTATGAGATATTTGTCAATCAACAAGAGACATGGTATGAACTACGTGACTATGTTGCATCGCAAAGCAAAACAGAGTTTCACAGAGCTGTTTATATCTTCCAGTGCTTAACAAATGCGTTTTTTGATGATGATTTTGTGGTTCCTGTGATGGAGAAACTTCTCCCAGAGATAATCACAAGGCTACACTCACCAACAGAGTTGTTGGTAGATAACAGTTGCTGGGTTTGGACATTTACGGGTGCCTTCTGCTCAGCAATTCAAGAGATCTCAAGACACGCTGAATCCGTTAAGGAGATTGCACATAAGATGATAGATTCAGTGAGAGAGCTTGTGGAAAGAAAAATGGAAGTTGGACTTGTGAGGAGAGCTTTTAGAGATGTGGAAACTATTGTGAAGAAACAATTGGAATGGTACAGTACGAGCGAATACAAGTTCCTTAAGGGTCTGCTTTGGAAACTATATGCAATCAAAGACATGAAATGGGAAAGTAAGATTGTGTTGTGGAGAATCAATGTGATCGTCGAGAGAGGAGTGAAAGAAACAGAGAAAGAGCTGCCAAATGATGAGTTCTTGAACCTTACTGATTACGAGGTTGAATAGTTTTAGGTGTATAGTTTGCATTTGAAGAGGCTAATTGTAAACAAAGAGATAGAGTTTTGGAAAATGAATTTTGTTTCTTAAAGTGATATCTTTCATCATTGATGTAGAATGAGAGAAGTCGAAAGAAAGAAATCAAAGAAAGATGTACGAAGGAGCTTCATTAGTACATTGGTTAGTGGTAAGAACTTATCTTACATCAGTTGAAGTGTCTCATCTATTTCACTTCTCTACAACTTCCTCCATATCCATAATTCAGAAATCGCAACTTCGATCTCTCTCGCGTCGCTTTCCATGAAATCAAACCTCTTCTGATTGAATGTTTAACGATGCAAGAAACTAAAGAATCTAACATCAAGATTCTCAGAAGAATCGTCGTTTCTCTTATAACATACAATGAGAGAAATTGGAACAACAGTCCAAAAATTTGGTAAACAGAGTTAGAAACTTTACAAAGGATGTCTATGTTAGAGAATACTAAAGAGAAGAAGAATATGTTTTCGCTTTTGTGAATAATTATAAACACTTCAAAAAAAAGAGGACTCGAATAGTATAAATGATATTATTTTATTCAATCTATTTCAATGGTAGTATTTGTTAGATACTTAACTTTTTTTTTAAGTATGATCGTCCATTTTGAAACAGTAAGAATCTGACCATCACGATTTATACGACAAATAATGAACATATTGTATTTGCTTACCTCCCAAATACATTCTTTATAAATTGGAGTGTGTCCAAATGGATCATCGTCTCTAGCTCGATACTTTAAATATATCAAAATAGTGAGATTCATCTCCATACTACCAAAAAAGAGTAAACAACAATATAATATGAGGCCTATTAATGAAAGACATGGTTATGTAAATTATGTTGAAGAGGTTTAGATAGAACTTAAGCTCGCTATTTATATTGGAGGGGGTATATTTATGTAACGTTGAATGCATATATTTAGTATGTTTGTATTATTCATAGATGTAAATCTACGTATATAATTTTATTGTTTTCTTTTGGAGTTAAAAATTTATTAATTTATTTACACTATTATTCTAGTTTTGGTCTATCACGGCCCTGTTCGTTTACCTGTCGCTGGCGACTGTCGCTAATTGCTGTCGCTG
>OVBW01001046.1:2997-13592 GCA_900406355.1 Erysimum pusillum | reverse complement strand
GAAAGCTTTAAAAACCCTGCGACTGTGAGACACAAATTCCAAAACAGTCCACTCTCTCTCTTTCTCTTGCTATTGGGCTCTTCAATGGCTGAGGTTTTCTTCACAATCCATTCTTATTTATTTTTGTCGTAATCCTCTTCTCATATCAGCCAAGTTCTTACCAACGTCTCTAACTGAGTCGATAATGAGTCAACTCGGTATNTATTGAAACTAGTCAAGCCCAGTCGGAGACACCTCAGTCAACTACATTTCTTGATTTGCTCCGACTTCAGATGGACGGTCTCGATCGAACCAGGAGAAGGAAACGAACTCTTAAGGAACGGCTAGGATTCAAACGAATCGTGTGCTGTGGACCGAACTGGGGTTTTCGGTTATCCACTAACACTCGCGAAAACGAACCATTTGAAAACCGACTCGTTTCCGGGTCGGATCATAGACCGGGT
The DNA here is from genome assembly GCA_900406355.1 of Erysimum pusillum. Lineage (NCBI taxonomy): Eukaryota > Viridiplantae > Streptophyta > Magnoliopsida > Brassicales > Brassicaceae > Erysimum > Erysimum pusillum. The sequence continues at coordinate 13,149 of OVBW01001046.1, read as the reverse complement.
ACGTTAAATCAAGGTATGAATCTCGAAACGGCGTTAGCAGCTGAGAGAAATTACCGAACGGAGGAAACGGCGACATCAGGGAGTTTGACGCCGTTAAGAGTTTCGTTAATGAGATTATTGGAGGAAACGGCGGAGAGAGTCGTCGTCGAGGGGAAAGAAACGGAGAGATTAACGGCGTCGTCGACGGTTAAAGGTGGTAATGATTCGGTGTGTTGCGTGTGCATGGGAAGAAAGAAAGGCGCAGCGTTTATCCCATGTGGACACACTTTTTGCAGAGTGTGTTCTCGAGAGGTGTGGCTAAATCGAGGATCGTGTCCCCTTTGTAACCGTCCGATCATCGAGATTCTCGACATTTATTGATTATTGAATCCTACGGTTGATCAAAGTCCCGTTGCACGTGACTCCAGTGAGGTGGTGCCTAGAGATTCACGAGAGTGTTACATACGAAATTTAATTACGGTGTCTATGTTTCTCTTATTGGAAATTGGAGTATTATTTATCAAAGATCATAAGTAATTCTATATACCTTTTACATATTGTAAGATTGATGCTGCTAAATGCTGACAAGCATTATAACTTGTTAGTTGTAATTGTAACGATGCTAATTGCTAAATGTTTTTTGGTTTCCTTCTAATTTTCACATTTTGAACGTATTGGGTACAAAGCAATTTTTTATGGGCATTTTCGATTGTCAAAATGCCCATTAAATTTACTATGCAGGCCCACTTAGCATACTATGTTAAGCCCATTTGATGTACTTTTGGGAGACCCATACTCATTTTATAAACGCCATGCAAGCCCATTATATGTACTTTGGTGTCAATCGTCGTCCGTTTATTTCAGAACGCTCGAAACGCTGTTTTAAGATATTTTGCATACGAGCGAATCTTGACCGTCTACAAAACCGACGGCCGAAGATGATAAAAAAACGGCCAAAAAAGTATAGTACACGATTAAAGCTTCTAGATCCATCATGCCATTTGCACGGCGTTTCTCTCTCAGAGGAAAACAACACAAATCCTCCCCCACACAAATAATGAGACAAAACTCCAAATCCACTTTAAATATTGTCTCGCCCTTAAAAGAAGAAATTAAAACTTCCACAAATTTTGTGGATTTTCGTTGGCAAATTCAAGTCAATCACTGAAAATAATCCTAGCTTCACACGAGGCCATGTCGATTCTCCAACGATCATCTTTAACCATCAACGTGTCAGAATCCTAGCGTAGTGAGTTGGTTCCTTTGTTTTATTCGTAAAATACCTATTCTATCCTTGTGTCTTGTTTGTACTCCGTATAAGATATTAATGAGAGAAGGGTATGAATGTCCTTTAGTAATCATTCTCAACCGTTATAAAATTAAATGCGACTTAATTCGTGAGGTTTGAGTTTGTTTGTTTCATTCAATTACTCTGAAGAAGAAAAAAAATGGCGACGGTACCTTTGTTCACCCAATTTCCCTGCAAAACCCTAGTTCCAAGCTCATCGAACACTAGACCCCAGTCGAAATCTCCGGTACTACTGCCGATAAACTCATTCAATCGACGATCGGAACTTGGAATCTCTGTTCATCGGCCAGATTTCAGAGTCCGAGCCACGGACGTTGATGACGAATGGGGTCAAGAAGGGGTGGAGAGAGTAATATCTTCATCTTCACCTGTATCGGTGGCGGAGAAAGCGGCAGATGAAGCAATCGAATCCGTGGAAGAGACGGAGAGGCTAAAGAGATCGCTAGCCGATTCGTTGTACGGAACAGATCGAGGTTTAAGCGCATCGAGCGATACGAGAGCTGAGATCAGCGAGCTTATCACACAGCTCGAGTTTAAGAACCCTACACCTGCCCCTACCGAAGCTCTCTTTCTCCTCAACGGCAAATGGATTCTCGCGTAAGCTTTGTTTATTGTGAATTATGAATTTGGATTATGATTCTGTGTGTATTGGCTGTTTTGATTGAATCTTGGGAAATTTTGGAATTTGGGAATTTTTCTTGGGAAATTCAAATGAGTGTTTGTTTATTTTGAGCCGTCTAAGTTGCGTCATGTTATTGTTATGAATCAAAGAACTTATCTTTAATGATAATCTCGTTGCAGCTACACATCGTTTGTGGGTTTGTTCCCATTGCTCTCACGAAGAATTGAACCGTTGGTTAAAGTGGAAGAGATCTCACAAACCATTGATTCCGATAGCTTCACCGTCCAAAACTCTGTCCTGTTCGCTGGTCCATTTTCCACATCATCCTTTAGCACCAACGCTAAGTTCGAAGTCCGAAGTCCTAAACGCGTCCAGGTTAATATCATCAATCTTCATCTAAAACCAGAAATTTCGAATTGCTCATTTAGCATGACCTTAGTGTGTTTTTGTTTTTGTTTTGTTTGTTGTAGATTAAGTTCGAGGAAGGCGTTATCGGTACTCCTCAGATAACGGATTCGCTTGAAATCCCGGAATTTGTCGAGGTTTTTGGTCAGAAAGTCGATCTCAAGGTTCTCGACCCGATTAAAGGGTTACTTCAATCGGTTCAAGACTCGGCTTCTTCAGTGGCTAGAACCATTTCAAACCAACCACCATTGAAGTTCCCTTTGCCTAGTGACAACACGCAGTCATGGTTGCTCACAACTTATCTCGACAAAGACCTTCGGATCTCAAGAGGCGATGGTGGAAGTGTCTATGTGCTCATCAAAGAAGGCAGCTCTCTCTTGAACCCTTAAATTATAATTAATCAAAACCGTTTGTCTCTGTTTAATAATGTTGTGTTACTGTTATATAGTAGCTTCTTTACTTGTTGGAGAGATGAACTTATAATGGATGTTACCCTTGGAATATATATATAGCTACGTAACTGAACCGGCTCGTTAAGGATTTGCTAAACCAACACTAAACATTCATTTACATCTGGTATCTGTATACTAGGAGGGTTTGCATTAGGCTTGGCATTTGGTTTTTCAGTTCAGTTTGGTTTGAATGTTTAAGTTTTGTGACATGTCTGATCAACTAAAACTGAAATAAGTTCGGTGCAGATAAGGTTAGCAACATTTTGGTTTGGTTCAAGTTTACAACAATGGGAAAATTGAAATCTAAATTGTATCTAAGTTCAGTTTTCTGGAATTTCAGGTTTCTAATTTCGGTTATTTTTGGTTTATAAATGGTAATATATGATAATATGAATCAGTCTTTTTATTCCACAGAAAACAGGTTTGCTTCAAACTTGGTATCTTAGTATCTTACACAAACATTTGAAAGAAACGACTGAACTTTGTTCTCTTTTAGCTACGAAACAAATCCGCACAAACCTCGTAAAAGATCTCGAGAATGGCAGACCGGTATTCGCGAGGATTCATCGATAGATAGTACTCCAAGAGGCTTCTAAGTTCATCTGCTTCTTTGATTTTGTTTGCTACAATCATCTCGATCATGGAGTCTCTGAAATCCTCTCTTGGATCATAAGAACATTTCTCCATCGCCATCATCACTATGAACTTAGTGCTACTGATGCTACTCTCGCTTCTTCTTCTTCTTCTTCTCATCTTTTGTTGTCTTATCTTCTCTTGATGTGTGGCTTCTTGTGTGTCTCTGATCATCTGCTCTAGCTTCTCCTGAACCATGTAGTGTGCTAGGCTAGAGAGTGAACCGTGCTGGTCTGAAAATCTAGAACTCTTGTCTGATTCCACCGAGGAAGAAGAAGAAGAAGAAATGCTTAGTCTTGCTTTGTTGCTACAACACAAAGCTCTGCAGATTCTTGCTTCTCTTGTTTGGTGTTGTGATTGTTTGCTCTGTTTCTTGTTCTCTTTCTCTGCTTTTTCTTCTGCTCTCTGTTTTGTGAGTTTCATGTTGAATATTAAGTCACATTATAATCAGGTTTTGAGGATGGGTGATGTTTGTAAACGCAAATAGAAAAGAGTTATAATATAATCATATATGTGAAAATTGAAAAATGTGGGGCATGTTAATCATGATTATGTCTTGATCGTATTTCACTTAAAATACTCAATAAAAGATTCTTTTAATTTTGATTTAAGTCTAACAGAGTAACAGGTCTTCAACGTTATTCATATTTGTGTAAAACTAGTGATTTTATATCTTTAAAATAAATATCTACGATTTAGGTTCATAATGCAATGCACTAGTTGTCCACTTGGTATATAAGACTGAACTTAAAAGTTAAAACTATATTTTGGAATTTATAAATTTTATAAAAAATCAAAGAGAAGGGTAGTATTTAGTGAAAATCGATTCATGATTTCAAATCAATAAAATAAGATTGATTGAAAAGAAAACATTTTATAGTATCTGAATATACATATACCAAAATCAAAAGTTGGGAATAATAGAGAAGATTAGGTATGATTGGAAAAAAAATTTGAGAAGAAAAGAGAGCTAAATGCATGTATTTGTGTGGTGTTTTAGAAGTATAGGGGTGATTAATTTGATTATGATGTGATGTAGACCATCTTCATGTCTACTTTAGTTTTGTTGTTGTTGAAGATGAGATATCTAAACTTTATTTTGTAAAGGTTGTTTTGTAATGTGGACAAAGTGAGTAATATGTAATAGTTTACCTGATTTGTCCCATTTAAAAATAGACAGATGAGAAAGAAAAAAACAAAGAAGGAAGGATCAAGAGAAGCTAATTGTGGGGTTTCACATGGCTATTGATGAAGTGACTCTATACGATGCAATCTCATTTTTCAGGCTATACAGTTCAATAGTAAAACCTGGTTAAAATTGTTATATACAAAATATACACAAGACATTAAGAGTAAGAGATAACATATGATTGTTGCCTTAGAGACAAGACATGCTTTATCTTGCTGGCTTGTACATATACCTCATTTTTTGCTTTGGGGTTTTAGAAAATTTTATACTCTACGGTTCTTTTATTGGTAGAAAAAAACACACAAAAAAAGTTCAACATTTGATAATATATATATTGGAAACAGTTGGAGTTTTGAAGCTATCAAAAAAGGAAGAAAAACAATTGGACTTGAACATGACACGATATACGATGTACAAACCCTGACAAGATATGTTTGTGCAAGAATTTTGGTACCACCATTTAGCGTTTTTATTTGAAATTTGTTGTGGATCGGTTGTTAGAGAAAAATTAAATAAACTTCAACCACGAAAAAAATTATCGAGATCACGAGACAACGGAATGGTACACTCCACCCCCCGACACATAGTACAGTCACTAGAACTTGAGGTGAGAATATATAAACTAAAGGTTTTGCCTAGTTATTAACTTATTAGATGATATAATTTAAATGGAGCTTAATGTCTTTAAGAACAAGTCATCTCGTGTTATTTCAACAAAAGAATATGCAATAATTGGAGTTTAACCCCAAAAGATGTTACACAGCTGGATAGAATCACTCTGTGGGTGATTTAAGTCTTTATTGGTTTTAGAATTGGGTCTTTTAGGGATTTTGTCATGTGACAATATCCATATGACTTTTCATTTTGGTTATGGGTTTTTTAAATTAAGCTGTTAAACTAAAAAGAGAACTTTTAACACGAAAGGATAAATAAAAAAATTGATTAAAGTTGATCTAAATACAATCAGTAAGTACAATACCTTACCAACTTGTTAAGCTGACAGTTAAACCACATGTTGCCATTATGGTCCATACTTTCTAGGGTTTATGATTATCTGTTACATATTCCTAATTACCACTTTTATTATTAGGTCTAAACTTGTTCTTTCGATTAACTAAGAAAATTATAATCACGTTTCGGTCTCAAGCTCTTAGAATTCCCGTTCATTTATTTTGCAACCGCTAAGGACAGTGATGATGATCAATGATACATTTTTTTTGTACGTTTTGTAGTTGTCAACAACATTAACTATTTTTTGTTTGTTCATATTCGCTTCCCAACAATTTCAACGACAAACTGTCGGCAACTATAGATATCGATTGCTGAAAATTTTAGTATTTCAAATTTTGAACTAGCTATTTAATCACCACTGTTGTCGCAACGACTATCAAATAAACACGATTAAATCATTGTCATTACCGATATCCACTATTCACTAACAAATATGAAACAAACATAAAATAGTAGATAATCGCTGTTGCTCTTGCTGACTCTAAAATGGATCATTCCTGTCTAATTTTAGGTCTCAGTTTTATCAAAAATATACTAAAACTGATTCGAATTGGAAGTATACCGACGAACTAAACCAAATTTAGAAAGAGAGTCCGTATTAGACGGTGTGGTTTCGAAGATGTGAAGTATACGATTTTATGTACATACAATTTACACATTTATTCGAATTATCATACAACATCAATACTATTATGCTAGATAATTTTGGGATTTTCAAGGCTAATTCGAATTTGATGCTTAATAAAAAACAACACATAAATTGAACCCATGATACGAAAATGAAAAAACTACATTTTAATCAATATACAATATACTAATTTAAATTTCACGAAATATAAATGCAGTTTTTGATACTATTTGATAAAGGCGAGATAAAAATATTTTTTTTAAAAAAAAAGAAAACCATAAAATTTGGCATATTGGAATATTCGGAAGGTTGTAAATTAATTTCAATACCTACTTTAAGAAAGAAACTTATCCAAAACATCAATTCTGACACACTTCTGACATTCAGAGACTTTTTTAGGAACAAAAAGAATCCAAAAACTCACAAATGGCATCACAGTTGGATTTGATCGGAGAAGACTACATCGCCGGAATATCGCGTAATTCTCCGGCGAGTAGCCGTGTGACTTCTGTATACAGCGAAGTCCAAGCTAGTCGTATAGACCACGCGCTTCCTCTTCCTTCCATCTTTAAAAGCCCCTTCAAGATCGTCGAAGGTCCTCCGAGCTCCGCCGCCGGACATCCAGGTCCGATTTCTACTGTTTGCAAATACTAAACCGGATTCACTTGAATAAACCGGTTAAAATTTTGTTGATTGGATTGTCAATTTTGGTTTTTGATGATCGGTTTATGGTTTTGATGTTGTTGCAGAGGAAATTGAGAAATTGTTCCCAAATCTATTTGGACAACCATCGGCTGTATTGGTTCCTGACCAATCTAATGCAGTTTCATCGGATCAAAAGCTTAAAATTGGTGTTGTGTTGTCTGGTGGTCAAGCACCTGGAGGACACAATGTTATTTGTGGAATCTTTGGTTATACATTGTACTTTGTTCAATTTTTTATTTTATTTTTCAGGCTTTTATAATTTTTTACATGAGTTTGTATTTTTGTTGTTGTTGTTGGTTTGATAGATTATTTGCAAGAATTTGCGAAAGGAAGTACTCTGTTTGGTTTTCGTGGTGGACCAGCTGGAATCATGAAGGGAAAATATATTGAGCTCACTTCTGATTTTGTGTATCCTTATAGAAACCAGGTACGAGCTAATGTGTCTTTATAGGTTTTTGTCGGTTTGGTTTGGTTTGGTTTGGTTTCGGTTTTCGATGTTTAGGTTCATGCAAACATACAAACTCAATGGAAACAACCATCATTCGGTTTATTGTCTTTTCAATTTGGTTTACTTTTGGTTTATTTCCAGTTTGATTTGGTTTTGGTTTGGTTCTGATTGATTTAACTTGTTAAGTAAGATCTCTTGAAGAATAGCTTTTTTGGGTTTTGGAGTAATCACATATTGATCATGAAATGTTGGAACTAAGAAGCTCTATGTATTTAAAGAGTTTGTTTTTGTGTTTATTCTTAATAGTTTCTGTTGTGTGTTTTTTTGCTAGGGTGGATTTGATATGATATGTAGTGGAAGAGACAAGATTGAAACTCCAGAGCAGGTAAAGAGGTTTTTACTCAAGTGTTATGGCTTTCATATATGCTTTTATCGATGGACTTAGTTAGCATCAATTTGCTACACGTTGTAGTTTAAGCAAGCTGAAGAGACTGTAACAAAGATGGACTTAGATGGTCTTGTGGTTATTGGTGGAGATGACTCCAATACTAATGCTTGTCTCCTTGCTGAACACTTCAGGTATTTTTGAAACATATTTAAGATGAATGAGATTCACTTCTCTCTGTTTTGCATTTTAGTGACTGGTTTTTTCGCGTTCGGTTTTCAGAGCTAAAAACATGAAAACTCGGGTTATTGGATGTCCCAAGACAATCGATGGTGATTTGAAGAGCAAAGAAGTCCCCACGAGTTTCGGTTTCGATACCGCTTGCAAGGTAAGTTGCATCACTTAGGTATGTCGTCTCCTAGAAAAACCTTATCAATGGTTTTTTAATATTCATGTAGATATACTCAGAAATGATCGGAAATGTTATGATCGATGCACGTTCCACGGGAAAATACTATCACTGTAAGTTTATTCTTTTCTAAATAAAAATGAATTATCTTGATACAAATTACGATTTCACTTCATATGTTTAATTATCTCTCTGCAGTCGTGCGTCTTATGGGACGTTCTGCTTCTCATATTACACTCGAATGCGCTTTGCAAACTCATCCAAACATTACCATTATTGGAGAAGAGGTACCTTTTGTGTTACTCAAGCTTCATTTGTAGTCTTAGGTTTGCTATAGTTCACATATGGTTTGAGAACTAGAAAGCACCAACATTTATGCAGGTTTTCGAGAAGAAGCTTACGATGAAAAATGTAACGGATTACATTGTTGATGTGATCTGTAAACGCGCTGAAAATGGTTATAATTACGGTGTCATTCTTTTACCGGAAGGTCTAATTGATTTTATCCCTGAGGTATAATTAATCTTAAATCTCAAATGAGATAATGGTCAATTCGATTCGTTTCCTAATGTTTGTGTTCTACAACTTCCATCTATGATCCATTTACAGATCCAAGAGCTTATTTCCGAACTTAACGAAGTTTTAGCAGAAGGAAATGTTGATGAAGAAGGCCAATGGAAGAAGAATCTTAAAGAACATACTTTAAAGATTTTTGAGTTTCTTCCTAAAACTATTCAAGAACAACTAATGCTTGAGAGAGATCCACATGGAAATGTCCAGGTCTCTTATCTTACCACCATCTGGTTTAACGAATATCTGATTCAAATGGATTAAACGGCTAAAACCAAACTGAAAACCGGTTTATCTTGCATCTGTGCATTTATATTCTTTTCAGGTGGCTAAAATAGAGACTGAGAAAATGCTGATTCAAATGGTTGAAACTGAGTTAGAGAAAATGAAGAAGGAGGGTACATACAAACGCGAGTTCATAGGGAAATCACACTTCTTTGGGTAACTTATTAGCCTAAACACATATCTCTTTAATTACTAATTAGTCTCAACATAATCTTATTGTGAGATTGTGTGTTTAGGTATGAAGGAAGATGCGGGTTGCCTACGAATTTCGATGCAACTTACTGTTACGCATTAGGTTACGGTGCTGGATCACTTCTCCAGAGCGGAAAGACCGGATTAATTTCATCGGTTTATAATCTTTCTTCCTTTCTTGAAAATACCACAAACTGTGTCACTATTTCAAGTTTATTTATATTCCACTTTGTAATCTTTTGCAGGTTGGAAACTTGGCTGCTCCTGTTGAAGAATGGACAGTTGGTGGTACAGCACTGACTTCTTTGATGGATGTTGAGAGAAGACATGGTAATATAGAGCCGTGAAGATGATGATCCAACACTATTGTAAAATCTTTGATTGTTTTTCAACATTGTCTTTTTATGTGTTAGGTAAATTCAAGCCGGTTATCAAGAAAGCTATGGTTGAACTCGAAGGTAATGTTATTTAGCTCATAACTTATATTATTCTCCTACCGCTTGTTCTCTGTATCACTCATTGCTTCTAATGAATTTCAGGTGCACCGTTTAAGAAATTTGCGTCGCAGCGAGAAGAATGGGCTTTGAAGAATCGATACATTAGTCCTGGTTTGTTCACATACACAAATGTCTCTCCGTAAAGTAGATATTGATTTCATTCTTTTGGGTTGTCCATGTTAAGTCTCATTCTTTCTCTTGTTGTCAGGCCCGATTCAGTTCAAGGGACCCGGATCTGATGCGATAAATCACACCTTATTGCTCGAACTTGGGGCTCAAGCCTAAAGAATTCTAGTACTCTGAGATTCACTCAATTTTCATTACGTTGGCGAAAACGGTTATCCCTTATCCCTAGGCCATTCTGGAACCAAAAGAACTTACACGAGAAATGATTACATTTTGTGTTTTGGCTTCTTCTGCAAGACAATATGAA
>OVBW01001045.1:2269-17074 GCA_900406355.1 Erysimum pusillum | reverse complement strand
CCTTCAATCCCAAAGGCAGGTCACCAGCAAGCTTCGTAACTTCCCAAGCAATGTCATAGAATCCATCATATGGGTGTTTCTGTCCAAAGGCATTCATACAGAAGATTTGAAAAGCCTCATCACTTGATGGAGAATTCACTTTGTAAATATGATTGATCCCATGGGCATCCAAAACGCTTAGATCTTCGGTTGTGATAATAATCCGACTTCTGGGACCAAACCATCGAGTTTCTTTCGCCAAAGCATCTAGTTGTCCTAACTGATCCACATCATCAAGAACTAGTAACACTTTCTTGTCTTTCAACCTATCTTGTGCCACTCCTAAATGCGAAATCTTGATATCTTTATGATTGATGATCTGAGACATCATTTGATCCTGTAGTTGTAATTGAGCACTGTACTCATCGAGACAAGGTCTTGGATAGCTTCCTCTGATATTCACCATGATGGTGCCAAGTTGGAATCTGTTGGAAAGTTGGTTAAACAAAACTCTAGCGATGGTTGTCTTCCCAATCCCAGGCGGACCCAAAATCCCGATCATCCTTACTTCATCCAAATCTAGGCGTAACAACTGTTCCAACCTTTCCATATGAGCTCCCATCCCAACTAAAGAGTCAAAATCTCTTGATGGTGTGGAATTCAAAAAGTTTGAAATATCAGTGGCTATTTTTTTGATCATCTCTGCTTCATTGCACCTAATATCAATCAATTAGTCTAGTCATGAAATAATCCCATACACATCAAAAACATATGTATTTTTGATGTCTTTGTAAATATTAATTAAGAAAACTAGAAATCAAGAGGACAAACCAGTTGAGAGAATGCTCTCCTGCGATTTTGGCCACATCCTCCAAAGCTTTTCTCCATCTCTCAATATGCTCTTTTGTTTTACCTTTACATGTTTTTCTGAAGGCTTTTCCAAAATCACCGGTCTGTTTCTTTATGTCGGTTGGATCTACCTCATAGAAAATAGTCATGACTATCTGACCCAACGCTTCCCTGCACTTCATGATTTCCACCAACTCATCAAGACACCACGAAGAAGAAGCATAGTTCTTGGAGAGCAAAACGATTGCGATCTTTGATCCTCTAATAGCTTCTTTGAGCGCAGGACCGATCGACTTACTCCTCTCTATATTATTATCAATGAATATGTCGATTCCTTTTCTTTTGAACGCTTCCAGGATGTGACTAAGAATGGTTCTACGGACATCTGCCCCATGGAAGCTCGGGAAGACATTGTGTTTCCAGGTTCGACACAGAGAAGTTGAAGGAGATGGAAGAGATAAAGAAGTTGAAGGAGATGGAAGAGACACAGAAGTTGGAGGAGATGGAAGAGATAAAGAAGAAGATTTAGTATCTTTGTTATCTTGTGAGAATCTGAATTTTCTAAAAAGCATGAAGAAGCCTACTGCGGCTGCCACAGCGGTTGCCACTGAGCAAAGGAAAAAAGAAGAATCCATTAGTATGGTAAAAAGAGTGGATCAAGATTTTAGATGAATGGAGTAAGGATTTTAACAAAGATGAAGAAGCTCTGTGTTGACGACTCTATTGGCACAAAAACTCCTATGGATGTTTCTTGCAAAGTATAGTGAGATTTCGTGGAAATGTTGCTAAAGGCAAAATCACTGTCCCTATGCTCCTAAATGGTCTGAGGAAGGTTTAAGAAAGAAGAAGAGTCTTTGTGTGAACGGATACAAAATTATTTCATGGAAAATGTTTCTACCGACAAAATTATTCTCCTCCCTATGATGTAGGCTCCACATTTCGTTGAAATTTCTCGGAATTCAAAAGAGATATTTGCACTCTAACACACTTTATCCAACTTATGTGACACTCTAGCATACTTATTGAGGAACGCATACTTTTCTCTACTTTCATAAGGCTGAATGACAAAAATACCCCTGAATACAGAATCTCACTAACTAAATGCTAACTAAAACAACGAGACCTTCTTTCATCAGTTGTTACTCGTGAACTTTTGCAATTTCCAAATTTCACAAGCTTTAAAACTCAGGTGAGACATCTATTTCCGCCGACTAGTTGGGTAACAGCTTAATTTTCCGAATTGAGAGGTATTTTGTAATGTATTGAACACCTGATTTTGTATCTAATGAAAGCGTTGAGTGTTTGAAAGCCTGGATCCTAGCTGGCAGAGAAGGAAGAGACGCTGTCTTCTGTAACGAAACTCTTCCCGGCTTAACTTCGATTTACCGGTGGGCCGTCCAGATTATCCGTCCAGATGCTTCGATTTTGCAATCGGTTTGCCTTTGGTAATCAACCGAAATTACAGGTTCATCTACTTCTTTTTCTAATGGATAGAACAAACTCATTTCGCAGCGGATTCGAACTTTAGGTTTTACTTATTGTGATTTACGTTTTGGGGTCGATGTTATTCTCTATGTCCTGATGGTTTCGTGGACAAGGGTCAGAGTTATCAATATGTATTTGGAAGCTAGCCTCAAGTATTTTAACCGTGGCTGTTCACCTACTTTGTGGAGAACCAGTCCGCCGACGAGTCCTCATCACCAGTGTGTATTGCTCGTGGTCAAGGGGAGCTTCTGGAAAGGGTTAGTAAGATGCTTGAGTCGCGCTTTGATTGAAGGATCTTGTGGAAGTGAAGGTTAATCAAGATAATGAATAGAAAGTGTTCGATGAATTGCCTAAGAGAATACGTGTCAGTCTAGATTACTATTGTCCACGAAATCTTATCCACGAATCCATGTCCAGTTACATCTGTTTTAAGTTTCCCATAGATAAGTACGTAACTTGTTTTTTTTTTGTATCCTTGACTATGTGTGTGTAATGAACTAGTGCAGTTTACACATCGATTGAATGCACCTTCTTGTGTTTCGGTATATAAAGATCGAAGGTGCAGTTGAGAGTCTGAGCCATGAGATACTAACCATTCAAGGAAAAGGTGACAAAAACGCAGCAAAGTTGCTTCTAAAGAAGTACTGCACTGTCACCGGACCATTGAAAACCGCTTTGGAGAATCTCAAAAGCGTTAAGGTACAGTCTAGTAACAAGATAGTAAAATCAAATTCAGTTGAGATTTCCAAGTGATGATGCACATAGAATGATCTGCCTTGATGGTTTGTTTGTGTTTTAGGTACCAGTGGATATATCTCCTCACTTTAGTGCAATAGTCTTTGGGGTTTATCATATGATTCAAGAGGCAATTGTGTACCAGTCCACGAAACAATCTCCATTAAGTGTTTTTTACCTGGATTTATTTATAGTTTTTGCATGGTTATGTCTAAGTGGACAAACTATTATGGATACAAATTATTAATAACTAGTTGTTTAGGTGTTCACAAGTTATTGTATATTGTTTTTTTTTTTTTGCTTTTTTGGATACCAGAGAGAAAGATTTATGGTATTAGAATATGAAAGATCTATCAATTTGTAAAATTATTACTTTTAAACCTGCAAGATAAATTATGATTCTTTTTTGAAAAATCTAATGTTTTCCACGCAATCAAGTCCATTTGGTGATAAACATGGATTCATTTATAAATGTTGCAAGGTTATGTTTAAGTGGATAAACTATTATGGATACAAATTACTAATAACTACTTGTTTAGTTGTTCAGAAATTAATCAGTTTTTTTTTTTTTTGATACATTGTGTTATTAACCCGGGGACACCCTCATAAGCTTACTCAGTCTACAATGGACACCCTCTAAATTGTTTCAAACCTTTTTTTTAAGTAAGTCATAATTTGAGTTGGCTTAAACTATTTTTATGCAAATTACACACATGATGTTTGCGTGGACATTATTTGTCACTGAACCCGTGGACGCGACTACATGAATACTATCGTGATGGATTCAAAATGTTTTTCTGAGGTTTTTGTTTTTACAAAATTTCTTAATGGACAAGTCCACATGGATTCCATACATATTCAGATGATCATGTTATGAGGTTAGATAATCATACAATAAATCTTGTGGATACAAATATTTAAATTGATTACAAAAAAATCAAATTAATAATTTGTATCCATAATAGTTTATCCACTTAAAACATAACCATGCAACAACTATAAATGAATCCATGTTTATCGCCAAATGGACATGGTTGCGTGGACAACATCAGATTTCTCAACAATTAATCACAATTTATCTGCGCAAATTTAAAAAATATTAATTTTACAAATTGATAGATCTTCATATACTAATACCATAAATCTTTATCTCTGGTATACAAAAAATAAAAAATATATCTATACAAATTAATTTATGAACAACTAAACAACTAGTATTTGTATCCATAATAAGTTGTCCACCTAGACATAACCATACAAAAACCATAAATAAATCCATGTGAAAAAACATTGAATATACATTGGCTCGACAATTAATCATAATTTATCTGGGTAAATCTCAAAACCTGCAGTTTTGACTTCTTCAAGGACATAATACACAGAATAAAGTTCCTTCATCTTAACGATTCAATTGCTTCCCATGGCCTCAAAACTGCACAAAATTAATAACAACTGTTTTAAAAATATTAACAACTGTTTACGATGGGATGAAATTTGTAGATCTACAACATGATTACTCTACACTAGTTTATAATAATTTTTCCGGGGAACGTGACGGCGAAGTTGATGTCGGCGGCACCAACCGTCTAGATCTCGAAAGTATTTATTACGCGAATGCGTTAGCCCGCAGCAAACTTCACAGAAGTTTTAATATTTTCCGGCCGACGTGACGGCGAATTTGATGCCGGCGAACCCGCAGACCAAATTGTTGAGAAGATACAACAAAAGCTTCTGAATCTGATCAATCGAGTTATCTAACTAAAGCAACTCCAACTAAAAACTCTAACTAAAGCAGGGGCAATTTCGTCCCAAACAACCACTCACATACTAAAAAGTATGCGGTTCTCAGAAAGTCACTCTTTTGAAAGAAAAGTTGGAGAAAGTACCCCATAGTGCAACTCTCCCAATTCAAAATGAGGATATATGATTGTGTTTGTTATGATTGAAAAAGGTCTTATTGAACATGTGCGAGTATTTTAACATTGTAAACTAGTACAATTTATTTTAATCTATGAACATGTGTTATTTTTATTTGGATCGTTTAAAGAGTATTAAAATTTATTTTATTAGGATGACATCACTATCTATTACCTCGAAAATGATACTTTCTCGTGTAAGTTCCATATATATTCCTTAACATTGCATCAACAATTTGTATTTTCGAAATCAATGTGTTAATATCTCATTCTGAATATTATTTGTCCTAATGGAAATTAATTTTAAAATCGATTAGTGTACAAAACATTCCTATTACTTGATTTGAATGGTTTAAACTCATCTTAAAAAGTGCTTACATCAACAAGGTTTAAAAGCTTTACATCGTTTCTCACACTATTGACATCATTGAGGAATGTCTATAGATTGCAATAAATAGAACCTCAGTTTTATGTGCAAAGCTATCAATCTCAATAATAACGATCCATCAGTAGATATTCAATCGTATATATATATAAGATCATTTTAATAAGGGTTTTTCAAGGGAAATACCAACAAGATTCTTCACATCGTTTCTCACTCTATCGACATCACTGATGAATGCTTAAATGTAATAAGAGAATTTTCAATTTTATGTGCAAAAGCCAACAATCAGAAACGACAAAGGTTCTGCGATTGGGACTTTGAATTTGCAATATCATCAACTTTCCGCAGTGATACTGTCCAGCAAAGACTCACATGCATCTTCTTCAAGCAAGTCCAAAGATACAGTAGACGAGTCACAGACTCACAAGTCAAGATTCGAGTTTCCAAGTGAGTTTTGTCCTAATGAAACAGATTAAACAGGAAAATTCTGAAATGGAAATGGAAGTGTCCAATTGTGACAATGGTATGCCATTTTGAAGTCTTATAAACCAACCCAACCATTTTGAAAGACAACCTAGCTGAATGTTTAGAGGTAGCATCTGTCTAAACCAAAATTTAATATCTGCATTCAGCTTTTTTAGTCTCTAATGGTTATTACCTTCTCAAACAAATGTTCTGAAAAATTCCTTATAAGAGTTACTAAATTCAGCAAACAACTTGTTAGAGATAGAACCAGTTTCAAAACCAAAACCTTTTTCAATATAGTAAAACTATGTTCTCTTTCCCTCGTCCTAACCCGATCAAATCCCCAAAGCTCTTTATTACGTACTTAGATGAGTCTCACAAACGAATTCTCATCCCTACTTATAAATAAAACGTAAAAGTACTTATAAATAAAACGTAAAAGTATAACAAAATAGGAAGTATTCGTAACAAAACAACAAACACCAACGATACCTTCTTATCTGTATTGGGCGGGAAATTCCCTCTGGCTTTCCATACATTATAAGCCTTCAATATTATCCTCTGCAAACATACATCAAATCTCCATAACTAATCAGATCTTAACTTGCAAATGTTGTATAAAGTTGAAATGCTGAATAGTTAGTCTTTCGTCTACCTTTGTTCTGTTCATCCATTGCAAGAATGAGATCAAATTCACTGAAATCAGATGCCTTAATTGGTCTGGATAATGATGTAATCTCAATCCCGCAACGTTTCGCAGCACTTGTCATTCTTGGATCTGCCATATTCCCCTTTTAAAAGAAGAAAAAATAAAAACAGTTTGCACAATCAAAAACTGAATCAGAGACATGAATTTCAAAGTCACCACTGCTCCTTACTCTAAAGCCAAAATAGATTATTGTTTTTGTTCGTCTCTAATAATAAGAGCAGCTTCACAGTCAAAACAAGTTCAGAAACATGAATTTCAAAGTCTCTACCAAATTAAATCCACCAAATGACCAAAACCCAAAATCCAAAATCAATCCTTTTCTACATCTGAAAGCATCAAATTCACTAATCGTTCAAATCAATCATCAATCTTCTTACACAACCCTAAAGTTAGATTATTTACTACACCTCGTGATAATCAATGGTTCCAGCGGAATCAATGTTGAATTTGGAAGCGAGGCCTCTCTTCTTCACAATATCTCTAAAGACACCTTCAGCTGCTGGACCCCGGCAAATGTTTCCGAGACAGACAAAAATAACAGAGAAAGGTTTGGTTTCGCTGCTCTGTTTCGGAGTCCCCACTGAAGATGATGCAAAGCATCTAAGGGAATGAGACAGAATTTGTGGGTTTTTCTCGGAAAATCGAAAAGAGAATTGGGTTTTCTATCAGATGATCGAAAAGGAAGAAATCGAGTGTAGTGGCAAAATGGTAAATAGGAAGAGAATGTTGGAGAAGTGGAGAGGTTGGGAGTGTAATATTGTAACGGCGTCATCATCAGAAGAGAGGTCTCGTTGCGTTGACATTTCACATCTCTTTGCTTATTCCAACATTTCACCAAAATTTGGCCGCTGGTGTGAACCATGGGTGTATGAACATAGATGGCGTGGAATGATCAGGCGCGGCACGAGGATCCATAATTCCATACGGTGGTCACTTAATTCTAAAATTATAAAACAAATCCTAAAACATTATTAGAGGATATATACAATAATAAAGTGTATAAAGATTTAACTAATCTCATCTAATTAGAAATCCAATCCTTTTTTCTAATTAACTAAGGACCTATTCGTGTATTTTAGGCTTTTAGCCAAATCGATCTAACCCTAGGAGAATCGTTTTTTGTCCCCTCTTTTCTTCGATCTATATAAGATCCGGTTTCACGGTGAGAAATGGGAATCACATCATCCACGATTCTGAAAACGGGGATTCGAAGTCCAGTTCTCGATACTACCAAATCCCGACGGAGAGACGGAGAGCTCATCAAGAAGCCGTGGCGAATGCTACTGTAGAACTGGTGGCGAGGGAGCTCGACGCCTTATTCCCGCCAAAAGTGGGAGATACATCAACTGATGAACAAAAAAAACAGACACAGAGAGGGATGAGGAAATAGAATTGAGGTTTTGTGAGTTCATGAAAGAGGGTGGTTGCAAAGAATCCTTTACAGCATTGAAAGATTGTGTGGATGAAGCTAATCGTTACACTAATAAATGTGAGCAACTCTTTCCAAGGCTGAACAAGTGTATGCTTGTTCACTCTGACTACTATCAGCCAATTCTCGCTCTTATGAAAGCTACTGAAGAATTCATGAGGAAGGAGATCTTGGCCTTGGCCTTATCGGAAAAGGAGGTGGCTGCGAGGAAGCAAGCTGAGAGATGATATGGTTCCTTAGGAACATAAGAAGTCTCGTTTTTTGAGATTCCTAACGTATAAGATTGTTTTTGTTTTTAATATGATTTTAATAGATAATTTGCTCTAAATGTCTGAATCCATTGCTAGCGTGGAACAAGAGTTGGAGAACAAGAATATGACCATCAAATGACCATAGAGACACAGCTACACGTGAGAAGCTCCATTGTCACATGGTATGGATCAGGCCATCAAATGCCGTATGCATGTATAAATCTCCATACGGCCTCATCTATTTAACTCAAAATGTATCAGGCTGATAAAGTCATAAGAAAGGCTTATGCTAATGCTCATTATTCATCAATGGTTCTCAGCTCAAAGAAGAACAGAAGACGATTTATATGTTATTAGGTTGAGCTTTCTCCTAGTGCACACCGAGATGAGGCGAAAATGCATAGCTGGTCTTTCACCTATCTTATGTCGCTCATCAGCTCATGGTTACCTCATCGTGGCTCAGAGACCTTTTTGATTCGGAGTAGAGATCTGCAACAATATACAGTAGTTGCTATTTTTTTGGTTCTGTTTTAGCTTTCACTTATGCTCTGTTTCCATTCCATGGTAATTGTAAACACTAAGATTATTTATGCACGTTAAGTGAAAAATAATAATAGTAAACTGTTTAACAAAAAAATAAAAATAATTAATGATTATTAGTCTTCGCAGAGTAATCAAACGTTCCCAAAAATCAAAATCTTTAAATTTGACAAAGCAATTCCTCACACAATAAACTTTCTGAATCAAATTTGTTCGACACAAGTAAGTGTCCATGATTAGTTGTTTGCTTTTACGTTTTTGCTTTCTACAAGTTTCCCGGGTTTTCTTACTTGCAAGGCAAATGTTCTGTAGACAAGTTCTCTCTTAAGATTGTTGATCGACATGATCCAGTTGATTCAGATTGTGTCATTCCTTGGATACACAATGTGTTGTTACGTGCTGTATCGGATCTTCATCTAGTAATGGATTTGCACTAGAGTTCTTCATTTCCTTCAAGGCTCTTCTTGAGCCAGTCACTAGTTAGGCTGACGATAAATATTGCAGCTGGCCCTGCAGTCGATGATTTGGGACTAGACACTGATTATCTTCTTTCAAGTCAGAGAAGATTATAGCAGAGAGAGTTGGTTGTTAGTTTTTAGCTTAACCAACAATGGCAGTTATGTAGTTTGGTTTCTGTTCTTTAATTTTGTGCCTTGTGGTCTTTTAGCTTCCTTTTGTGGATATGCCACTTTTATCAAATTGGAAACCATAGTTTTATGCCATTAGTATCTTATTGTTACAGCTTCTTAATATTTTTGGAAGATTTTAGGATAGAACTTGTAAAATTTTGGATCAATTTGGAAATTTGCTCACCTGAATTACAATCTAACTTTTCTCAGAATGTAATCAACCCAAATTAGTTCAATCGTAAACAAACTTTTCTAAGACTTGGTAATGTGCAGAAGCTTGTTTGTTGCATACTCAATATTTATTTACCATAAAAAAATGCAGCGTACTCCAGTATGGAGTTTAGCGTACCAAAATATTGATACGCATTGTTTAGTATGGAGCATACTTACCAACCATTCAAAGCCTTAAAAACCCAATAACTCAGACATCCCTTGACAAGATTTTGCTTATTGCAGACAATGTCCAACGATTAATGTACTATGTAATTTCAAGAATCCTCAATAACTACAATCAATCAATCGTGTATATGTTAGATAATGATATAAAAAGGTTGTTTCAAGGAAACACCAACAAGATTCAAGCTTCATATCACAATCTCTCACTATTGACATCACTGATGTTTAAATTTGATAATAGAATTTCCTCTCTTTTTTTTTATGTGCAAAGCCAACAAAGGTTCAGGAATTGAGACTTTGAACTTTCCGCAGTGATACTATCCAGCAAAGACTCACATGCATCTTCAAGCAAGAACAGTACCTGTCAAAGAAACAAGTAATGGTCAAATAAAAATACAGGGGAGGAACGTTCTTAGGTATTTAATGGTGAAATAAAAATACAGGCGGCTAGTACTTTTTTTCTCCAATCCGATGATATGTTGAAGAAAATACAAGTATGTTGAATTTTCAGATTATTCCTTCTTCTCGTCTCTATCTTCAGATTAATTCTTCCTTCTTCTGCAATTAATTTCAATTAAACGTAACCCAACATTGCACATTGACAATCATACACAATTACAACGAAAAATAATGCACAATTTTATAAACTTAAAATTAGTTAGAGATGAAAATGGCTTACAATTTAATTTCTAACCTTCTCCATCGATGCCATCTTTGAAGCTTTCGTCATTAAGGGACCTCTAAGATTTGGAGTACCCCACATTCTCCGAACTTCCAGTTGTAATCGTCTATTTCGAACTGAAAGACAAGCTCAGTGGAAGTCACCTCCTTTGCTTCAACTTCAAATGTGTAGATATGCTCTGTTACACGTCGATAGATACTTTTTCTGCTTGGTGTACACAGAACTTTGAGATCCTTCTGTTTATCCATGATGTCAATATATATCCCCATTTCATAAAGCGATTCTTCTTCATCATCACCCGATTCATCTTCATAATAACGCGATTCATCTTTATCATCACCCGATTCTTCTTTATCATCACATGATTCTTCTTCATCCTTAACAAGCATGAAGCAAGCCTTAAATCTCAATGTAGGAAGAGGCGATTCATTCAACTTGATTGTCACAGAACCTCCAGCTGTAGCTCGGTGATTGAAACAAGCAGGAACTTGTGTACCAGGTAAGATCGCATAATGATAAGTCGACGTGTGCATGATGAGGTCTCTGGCTTCTTGATTCAGTTTGAGGCAGTTGACAAATTCGAGACAATTATTTGGATTGTTAATGGAACAATCCAGTCTCGTAAGGGACCGACAATTTTTTGCAACTAAACCACATAGTGAATCTGGAAGTTGGAGGAGTGATACCAGATTATTGCAGTTGTAGAGTCTAAGTTTACGTAAACTAGACATTCCCTTGACCCATTGAGGAACTTCTTTTATATCTTCGTTTACAAAATCCAGCCCCTTAATGATGTCAAAAGCATGCGGGAAATCCTTGAGGCCTTCAAAGTATGATATATGAAAGGTTGAAAGATGAGACCACGACCTAATCGACAAAGGAACTTCTTTTATTGCAGTTCCTGTGAGCCTTAACCACTCAATGTTTGTGGAGATCTCAGGAAAACTTTTCAACTGCGAGCAATCTGTGAGATCAAGTTCACTAAGAGATTCCAAGTTGATGTTGGTTGGAAGAGCCTCTATCTTTGAGCATCCGCACATTACCAACAAAAACAATTTTTTGAGGTTTCCTATAGAGGAAGGAAGCTCCAGCAGACTTGAGCAGTTAGATAGATCAAACGCTTCGAGATTAGTTAAATCTCCAATAGAGGAAGGGAGTTTCACCAGACTTAACAATCCTGTAATATTCAATCTCGCGAGATTTGTTGCAGTTCCAATAGAAGGAGGGAGCTCTTGTAGCCTTAAGCAATTTTGGAGATACAATCTCTGGAGATTAGTCGCATTCTCGATAGATGCGAGCTTCACAAAACTTGAGAAACTTAAACAATTATTAAGATTGAGTTTCTCAAGTTTAGTTGCATTTCCAATAGAGGGAAGCTCCACGAGATTATAGCAATTTTCTAGATCCAATTCCCGGAGATTGGTTGCATTCTCAAAAGAAGAGGGGATGCTCACTAGACTTAAGCATCCATTGAGATTTAAAACCTGGAGACTGGTGAGTTTTCCAATATAGGAGGGTAGCTCCACTAAACTTGAGCAATTTTTAAGAATGACTTCTTCCAGATTAGTGGCAGTAGAAAGATCGGGAAGCTCCTTCAGATATCTAGAATTACTCAAATCCATCCACTTGAGATTTCTAAGTTGCTGCATACACAAATAAGAAACATTAATTAATACTACGCTACAAATTTTTACGGAAGCAAATTTTAGATTAAAAAAAAAATTCAAAATTACTTACTTTAGTTCCCTCCCATAGCTTTTTAAGCTTGCTGCATGTCATATATAGTTCGACGAGAAACTCGGGATTAAAAGTTGAAGGCAAACATATATTCTGGAAACCATTCCAATACAATGATCTAATCTTTTGAGAATGATATAGCAGTGAGTGCAGTCCCTCATGATGAGCAAGATTACTTCCATTGATTCTTACGAATTGGAGATTAGACATTCTTTCAAGTGCCTTTTCACTTATATTCAGTTCTTCCTGAGTCTTAGATAAATCTAAATTTATCCCTATAAAACATCTACAATCCTGAAAAATAACCAAAATAAATATAATTAGTGATGGTTAGTTATTAAATTATATACTCAATTTGTAGGGAGCAATGCAATGTTAACACTTACTGTTGTATCATCACTGAGCACTTGATATATATCGCTTGCATTTACCAAAAGCTGACGTTTCACAAAGCCATGAAGGAATTGCTTACGAGAAATTTCTCTTCCGAATTGTTTTAGCAGAGTATGCATATGAATCACTTCCTTCTCAATAAATATGAGAGATTTCTGAGCTAAGACATGAAGACCTTGCCTCACATCCAATAACTTATTTGCAAGAACCTTTTCCGCTTTATGAGTTGTTAGAAAGTAAAATGAGTCCATGAAAAGGCACGCTATATAAAGAAATAAATCTTTATCATCATCACATAAGGCGTCGTAACTAAACTTTAATATGCTCTCAGTATCTCCGACGAGTTGAGTCTTTAACCTTGGTAATGTCCTTTTCCACTCTTGCTTCGACATTCCACGCAGAGCGGAGCCTAGAACCTTCAATCCCAAAGGGAGTTCACCAGCAAGACATGTAACTTCCCAAGCAAGCCCCAAAAAACCATCATCTGGGTGCTTTTGTCCAAAGGCATGAATACAAAAGATTTCAAATGCCTCATAACTTGATGGAAATTTCACTTTGTAAATATGATGGATCCTATGGGCTTTCAAAACTCTTAGATCTTCTGTTGTGATAATAATCCGACTTCCAGGACCAAACCATTGTATTTCTTTCGCCAAGGCATCTAGTTGTCCTATGCAATCCACTTCATCAAGAACGAGAAACACTTTCTTGTCTTTCAGCCGTTCTTGTGCCACTCCTAAATGAGCAATCTTGAGATCTTTTTGATTGATAATCTGAGACAACATTTGGCTTTGTAGTTGTACTTGTGCATTGTACTCATCGAGACAGACACTTTTACAGTATCCTTTGATATCCACCATAATTGCACCAAGTTGGAATCTGCTGGAGACTAGATTAAACAAAACTCTGGCTATGGTTGTCTTACCAATCCCAGGTGGCCCCCAAATCCAAATCATCCTTACTTCATCCAAATCTAGCCTTAACAACCCTTTCATCTCTTCCATATGAGTTCTCATCCCAACCAAACCGTCGAAATCTATTGATGGTGTGGAATTATTCAATATGTTTGAAACATCAGTGGCTATTTTCTCGATCGTGGTCGCTTCATTGTTCCTAACATTGGAGAATATCGATATATCTACAGCCGTTAATTAGTCTAGCATGAAAATTTCTCATACACATCCAAAACATATGTATTTTCTTGTATTGGTATTCTTTAAAAGCCAACAAGAAATATAGCTTGAACTCTTTAGTAAATATTAATTAGGGAAAGTCGTAATGAAGAGGACAAACCAGTTGCGAGAATGCTCTCCGGCGATTGTGGCCACATCCCCCAAAGCTCTTCTCCATCTCTCAATATGCTCTTTTGTTTTACCTTTACATGTTTTTCCGAAGGCTTTTCCAAAATCACCGCTCTGTTTCTTTATGTCAGTTGGCTCCACTTCATAGAAAATAGTCATGACTATCTGACCCGACACTTCCCTGCAGTTCATGATCTCCACTAATTCATCAAGACACCATGAAGAAGAAGCATAGTTCTTGGAAAGCAAGACGATCGCAATCTTCGATCCTCTGATAGCTTCTACGAGCTCATGACCGATCGACTTACTCCTCTCTATCTCATTATCAACGAATGTATCAATTCCCTTTCTTTTGAACGATTCCAGGATGTGACTAAGAAAGGTTTTCCGGACATCTGCCCCGTGGAAGCTCGGGAAGACATGGTGTTTCCAGGTTCGAGACAAAGAAGTTGGAGGAGATGGAAGAGATAAAGAAGAAGATTTAGTATCTTCCGTATCTTGTGAGAATCTGAGTTTTCTGAAAAGCATGAAGAAGCCTACAGCGGCTGCGACTAAGACAAGGAGAAAAGAAGAATCCATTAGTACGGTAGAGAGTGGATCAAGATTTCAGATGAATGGAGAAAGATGAAGAAGCTCTGTGTTGACGACTCTATCATGCTATGATTGTAAAAGGTAAAATTATTGAACATGTATGACTATGTATTATAATTAAACCTGTATGAGTATTTTAACATATTAACTACAATTTATTATAATCTATGAACATGTATTATTTTTATTTGGATCGTGTAAGAGTATAAATATTTATTTTATTATGATGAGGTCACAATCCATTACCTCGAAAATGATACTATCTTGTGTAAATTCATCTATCTATCCCTATACTATTAAAATAGAAGCACAAATTTTGCATCACCATATGAT
>OVBW01001043.1:2490-17095 GCA_900406355.1 Erysimum pusillum | reverse complement strand
AGTTGTTGTTGCTTGAATCAGTGGTTTTATTGTATCAAAGGTATCAGAGCTCAACGATTCTCGGACGGTGATGATGACGAGGGAAGATTATTATGCGCAGATCAAAGATATTTATGCGCAGATGTACGAATCAAAGTCTAAACGCAGATACAAGCTTCAAAAGAGAATCTCGTGTGAAGAGTTGGACGAGAGAACGATGAAAGGGTTATGTGTATTTTGCGGCGAACAAGAAACTCCATATCATCGTCTTCAGCACAAGAATGATGTGATTCTCATGATTGATAGTGAAGATCATTTCCCTGATTCTAGGGTGAACAAAATTGGAAATGAGATGTCGAGTGATAGGTGGCTTTCGAATTCAATTGGCTGTGAATTAGAGATTGATGAAACAGATAATGATGAAGATCGAGTCCCTAGTGATTCAGACTTGGTAGTGAATGATATGGAGAAGGTGAAGAAAGATTTGGTAGGAATTGAAGATGGCACAGTGAAGCGTGAGGCAAACGCAGAGGTGATTTCAACAATTGTTAAGAAAAGAAAAGATTCCACAAATTCAGGTACCTATCTCTAAACTGGAACATGGTCTTCAAATTCACAATGCGTCACCGACTGTTTGTGAGGATTCTCAGTATGTTGTTGGCTGTGATGAGTTGTGTGAGCATCAAAGGTCGATATTACAAGTTTCGCATGTCAAAGAAAGGAATGTGTTGGTTACGGAATCAGCAAGTGTGACTATCAACCAAGTGGCACACCAACTGTTCGATAAAATGTCTTTCAGAGTACAAAGTAAGAGAAGACAGATTAAGTGTCACAAGTCTTGGAGGTTCAAATTCAAACAGAGAGTAGCAACAAGAGAATCCAAATCTGGTTTTGAAGTCAACATGAAGCACAATCAGTCTAAAGAGTATCCATGTTTGTTCTTGGCCGGCAATGTGGCAACACTTGGTCATATTGTGTTTGAGAGTGAGATGAAATTTAATGGTTGTAGGATGTTTCTTCAGTTGCTCCGTAATGTTGTACATAAGAAGCGGCAGAGGAAGACACCCAAGTATCATAAGAGCTGGAAATTTAGGTTCAAAAACATGGATTTGTAGAGAATTATGACACAATTGGATACACAACACTTGATTTTCAGATGGGATAGTGAGTGCATTCTTCATTTGTCAACAGTTGTGCATCGCTTGGAGACTTCACATAAACAATCTGTTAAGACATCATTTTTAACAGATTTTGGTGTTGATGTTATCAATTTTCATGGAGAACACCAGCTTGGGTGTAGAGTTGTGTACATTTCTGAATTTGCTGCAGAACAACCTCTCTTATGGATGCAGAACAATGCTGAACGAAGTCTCAAAGTCTCAAAGCTTGAGAGAAAGAAGAAGAAGCTATGTTATAAGACTTGGATGTTCAAGTACAAAGTTGATGAAGAGGATCAAGGGAGTCTCCAATCAAGAGCTGGGCATAGCTTATCAAGAATGGAAATATTAACTTTTACCTCTCAAGCAAAGGCACTATTGTTTGAATCAAAGGATGGGATAGAAAAGCAAATACCAACTTTGAAATTTCTGAAGCAGATCAACATATCTCAATACAGGTGGATTCAAGAAGTAATTGCTGTGATTGGTTTTCCCCTAAGGAGACATTTACACTTGAATCTTGATTGTGAAGAACCTAAGCTAGCGGGGCAAAAGAGGAACCATGGTCTTTTTATCCGTTTGCACAGTAAGCAGAAGCAAAGGAAATGTCCTAAGTCTTGGATGTTCAAATTCAAGACGGGTTCTAAGCTTGCGGGAACTAGCCACTTAAAGCGTCACAAGGAATCTGGTCTTTGTGCACAAATCCGAGGAGTCAAAGAAGAGCAAACTCCTTTTGCTTTCTCTTTGTCCCAGCTTTCTATGTCGAGCAATGCTAAGGTTTTTTCTTCTCTACCAAACCTTGAGGTCAAGGTTTTTTCAAAGGAGGGAGATTTGATATAGGAAAATGAGGGACACGTGGAGGGTCAAGATTAGAAGGGACCAAGGGCTGAGATCACTTTGATTTCAAGACTGAAGAAGACGATTTAAAGGGAAGAAAACAGATCGAGAAAATCATCAGAAAATCATTTGTGTAATTTTGAGTCTAGAACTCTCTGCTAGATGTCTCTCTGTGAGAACTAGCTTATCATCTTGGTGTTTTTGTGAACACTGATTTGATTATCCATTTGGATGTTTCTATGAACATCGATTTGGTTGTTATCGTGACTTTATCGTTAGTAATCGGAAGTATTTGGAGTTGTTTTGGTTGATTTGAGTTGTTTGATCGTGAATTGAGTTGTTGTTGCTTGAATGAGTGGTTTTATTGTATCACTGTCTGAAGCTCTCACACACAAATCTCAGTTCATCTTCATCTCATTCTATCGATTTCAGTCTCGATTCTTTGTGTATCTCAGTCTCTCGAAGGAACACAGCAAATCTCTCTCGAACCCACATATCTCTCCGACTTGAGTTTTTTGGCGATGGGAGACGAGAAGTCGGCGATTGTGATGGCCAATCGTGAAAGATATCGAGAGCTTTTGATTGTCCGTCGCTGATTACGGTGACAAAGACGATGGTTCTTCTTCTTCTCCTCCGTCTCCATCGTCACCAATTCTTCAGATCCGAATCTTGTTGTTTTTCAAATCATTGTTATTTGTTCGATCTGTGTTTCGTTTGTTAGGGATTTTGAGGGCGAGCTGTGAAGGGATTTTGTCGGAGAGGCGATTAGAAGAGAGATTGGGGACAGCTATGTTAACGAGCTCCGGCGAGATCTATCTGGAGCTTCTTTTTGTTTCAGTTTCACTAGTCGACGACTTTATTTGGTGAGTAGAGCACGAACGGCTGTGATTTCGTATCGATTGTTTGCATTTTCAAGCGTTTTGAACTGAAGATTGAATCATTTGTGTGTGTGTTTAATTTGGTAGCTCTGTATCAGTTTAAGCAGCAAAAACTTCCAGCTTGTAAGCCAGTCTTAACACCAACATCGGTTAGTAACATGAATCTTTGTGACCTAAAAAGCTTAGAAGAAGAATGAATACCTCTGATGCTTGGAAATTTACACACTAATGTTCTTGCAGGTTATAACAATGTTTCCACTAATGGGTTTTGTTTTCATTCCCATTGGCCTCATTATTCTCCGTGCTTCTCGTGATGTAAGTCGAATGAAGTGGTTTTGAACCTTATCTCTTAGATTTGAGCTGTTCACTGTGATTGTTGGTTGCTCTCTGTTTCTTTCTACTTTGGAGCTCGTCTTAATCGCAATGGAGGTATTTCTCTTTTATCCTCCTTTTTCCAACACAATTTATTTCAGCATTCTCATTGTTTTGAGTTTTCTTAAGCGAAGTCTTGTTCTTATACTTGATTTGAGTGGATTTTTTCTTCTTCTTGCCCATACTTGTTTTCTTCTATCCCTGACTTGAAGCAAAGTCTTGCTCTTTCACTTGATTTTAATGGATTTCGTGTTGTTCTTACATGAAAACCCCATATTTGTTTTCGCAGCTCTTCTAATGTGAAGTAAACATTGAAACGTTGTGATAATATGATGGAGTTTGTTTGGAATGAGATTGTCTTTGAATGTTGGTTTTTCTAATGTGAAGTAAACATTGAAACATTCTTTTGATTTGCAGGAAGCGGCTATTCAGTCTATTCAACGATCTCCCAACTCTCTTCGAGTAGGAAACCCATCAAAGACAACAAGCCAAGCTCGGATTACGGAAGCAAATCCATTACTTGGAGTTAGGTTAGGGTTATGGGAGACACTAGATAACATCTCTTGAACAGTTCATTCATGCTAGGAGAGTGTAAGATTTTAATTATTATTTTTTTGTCTTTGTAAATTAAATTGCTTGTAAATTTATTTATTAATTATTATTTTTATGTCTTCACTAAATTAAAATTGGAGCTTCCAGAATTTAAAATATAAAATTCAAAAATTCAAAATTTGAATTTAAATTTATATTTTGATGTTTAATAACAAAATTAAAGTGCTATTATATAATATTTAATAGCAGTTCGAAAAAGCTATCTAAAAGGAGACACTAGTAAAAAAACTGTGTATAGCCACGGTGTAATCTGTGGCTATAGCCTAAAATTCGTGGCTATACGGTGAAACAGCCACATAAATATTTCGTGGCTATAGCCTCGTGGCTTATTGTGTTTCGTGGCTTTTCGTAGCTGAGTAGCCACGACCAAGCGACGCACATATTCGTGGCTATAATAGCCACGTCAAAGCTACGATATCTCTGTGGCTACGTTTAGCCACGACAAAGCTATGTTACCTCTGTGGCTACAGTTAAGCCACGATGAAGCTATGTTATCGCAGTGGCAATATTTAGCCACGAAAAAACCACACTTGCCATTGTGGCTAGTTTTAGCCACCATACTTGTCTGTGGTCTTATTTTGCCAATGGAAATAAAAAAAAAAAAATTTATAAAAAACTAAAACCTGAAACACCAAAATCCAAATTATAAAAACCTGAAATATAACAAATCCAATATCATACATTACCAAACATTCTTACAATACATAACCAAAAGACTTGCAAATGAGAGTTATGAAAGTCTTACAAAAAGACTTACCAAACGTCTTACAAAAAGACTTGCAAAAAGACTTCAGAGACTTACGGATGAGTTATGGAAGTCTTACAAAAGATGTTAATGTTTAGAAACCTAATACTGATTCAGAAATACACTTAAAATCCTAGTGATTCACACCACTTATCTAAATAAGCATTGTTGGTAGCAGGTGAAGCAGAAGCATTACCATTCACATTTGGAACAAATGGACTGAGACTGGTGAAGTGGTAGGTGGGACAGTTGTACTTGGGACTGTTGGGTTAGCAATAGGAACAGAGGGTTGAGTTTGAGTAACCTTCTGTTGAAGATTATTCCCTAGCGATAACATGATCGCATTGAGTGCAACTCGTGTTTCAGACATCTCATCCTTCACCGTGTCGATGCCAGCCTTCAAGTCAGCCTTCAAGTCAGCCTTCAATGCCACTAAGTCCTCTTTCACCACTTCAACATTGTCGTTGACTGTCTTGAACTTATCCTCCAAACTAGAGATACGCATTTCATTGTCAAGGTTGCGGTTTAGAGAAGCTGAGACTATCTCGGATAGAGCGATATCGCGAAATTGAACACTGCCTATTCCATATATAGGCCCTCTTTTAGTCCGACCACGCTGTGAAAAGAAGAAAAGAAGTGCCCATCAACAAACAAACAAAAGTAAACAAAGACAAATCTAAAAAATAAAATCGAGATAACAAATTTACAATAAAACATCAAGCTACAAAGAAGCTGTACATTAACCACATTTGCAAGAAGCTATTGACAGTATAATCAGTACCAAACAAACAAGTTAAGGTAAGACTAAAGATAACAGATTCACAATAAAACATCAAAGCTACAAATAAGAAGCTGTACACTAACCACATTTGCATAAGAAATCAATACCAAAAACTCATATACCTACATGAATATATAATACAAACTCTAGGAAATATTAATTAAAACTATACCAACTCTAACTCATCACAGAAAAAGGTAATTTTTGTTAAACCAAAAACAAACACTGGCAAATCTAAATCACAGAAATAGGAACTCAATTTCAATTTAATAGTTCAGTAAACAAGTGAAGTGAAAATAGAAGTCCGTTCTCTTTTTAATTTTTACTGGATAAACTTTTCATGGTGTAATCTCTCACAAATCATAAAAATCATGAAAAGCATAGATTAATCATGTGTGTGGGTAAAGACAAAAGAATTGGCACAAAATTTCAACACAAAAGACAGAGCAAATCCACGAGATATATACACACAAGCATGTTCCAAAAGGAGTGAAAATGATTGGGAATGGAACTAACGGCAAACAACACCAATCTTTCTTTCTAGAGAAGCAAAACCTTGTTTCTTTTTTAACGTTTACTGGACAATTATCTTCTTTATACAAATCTATGTTACCAAATATCAGAAAATCTAGCAACTATAAATCACACAAACGGGAACTCAGTTTCAAAAACCCATATACAAATCTTAACCCAAAAGCAGTTAAAACCAAACAATCTTCGACTAACCTCATGACATAAAAGCAAATCAAAGCAAAGATCGTTATAAACATCACAGTTGTATTAGGACGAAAAAGAGAGAAAGATAAAGCCACGGCTCTATTTTTTTCACACCGACGGACTCTAATTAACACAATAGTCTCCACTACTAAGCAAAGAGAGAATCAGAAGATTGAAAAAAGAGAGAAAGAGATAGAGACATGTCGATGAAGAGAAGTGATGACGCAAATCTTACCCGATTCATCCCAATCGTAGGGTCTAGAGCGACGGCGAGTGGAGTCTTGGCCAGAGAGAGGCATGGTTTCAGTGGGAGAGACGAAATTATTAAGTGGGAGAGATTGATTTTTTGAAATGGAAGAGATCGATATGTTGAGAAGGGAGAGATCGATGCTTAGGGTTTTTGAGATGTGGGAGAGAAAGATATTTTCTAAGTATAAAAGGAACGCTTCTTCCTTTTCTTTCTTGTTTTTCTTTTTTTTTTAATACAATCGGGAAATTATTTGGTGTAAAACCGGGAAACCAAATAAAGGGTGGGAAACTAAAATTTTGGTTAGCCACGAAATCAAGTGGCTAATCAATGACTATTTATAAAAAGTAAATAAAAAACATGGTAATAAAACTAAATATTTCGTTGCTAAAATTTTGTAAACCAAAAACTTTTTAAAAATTCACACATAGCTCTTAAAAATCTAAATAAATATTTGTTGATATTAAATTAAAATATGATAACTTATAATAACTCAATTTCATGATATTTAAATTAAAATATGAGTTCATACATATTCATCATAGAAAATATAGTTAAACATTACTATAATCCGAATCTGAATCAGAATCAGAATCAGTACAAGCTTCTTCTAATTCGTCTTCTGAAATGTATTCGTCACTGGGAGGAGATACATGTAACATATATATCATAATCTAAACAATCTTCCACGATGTGTGATTCAATTCGAATCATTCCACTTGGTGCGACAACATGGTTTTGTGTATCGTCTTGTAATGCAATCAAAACATTTTTCAGATGTTTCATGAACCCCTCGTGGCATAACTTTGGTACAAACCCACCAATCATTTGCTAAGGTATGACGCACATGCGGATAAGGAATGAAACAGACTTGACCGAAAAATCGGTGGATAAGCCACAGAATAGCTACTTACTAAGTTCGTAGCTAGCGAGTACCCACGTTTAGCCACGATATATGGTGTGGCTATACCCAGCCACTGCAAGGGCGTGGCTATTCCGTGGCAAACTGTAGCCACGGATTCATTCGTGACAAGTTCGTGGCTATATAGGTAAAAAAGCCACGGTTTTCCTTGTGTAGCTCTACCGTAGCTTAATTTTAATTTAGCCACGACAGACCGTGGCCAGAACGTAGCTATACGAAATATTTCTACTAGTGAGAAAAAACGCTATTAAAAAACAATATTCAATAGCATCCGGAAAACGCTATCTAAAGCGAGGGACTTTTAATCATGGGCGCAGAAACATCGTTCGTCAAAACGCTATGGTATCTTTAGATAGCGTTTTTCGGGTGCTATAAATAGTCAATATTCTTGTAGTGTTATATAACCCGTACGATCCTCTGTATAATCTGTATGAAACACGCATGGAACCACAAAGGATAACACATGCAACATCTGTATCAACCTCACATCTCTGTATGAAATCTGTATCATCTCAACGTCCCTCCGGAGGCCATAGTCTACCTTAACCATTTCCTCCGAATGAACCATGCAACCAATCTATTCATCACCAAAACTTATCTACTAAGAGATTCTAGCTAATGGGATGAACCAACTCACTGTACTCAATGGATCTCTGATCGGCAATGCCCGTCCGTTAGTCGTCCTCTCAGTCGTCTCTCACGCGCCGGCAGTCACGTCTCCTCGGTCTCCAGATCCACTTCTCCGTCCTTTCCTCTTTTTCTCCCAAAAAGGTTACAAGTGGACATACAATTGTATTTATAGACGGAGACAAGTTTGCATGGCCGAGCGACTTGTCCTTTAGTCGACGGAGAGTGACGACAACTGTCCGCCAGAGTGGCACGTGGCGGACAGGTGTCGCTACCGGGTTACACGTGACGCCACTTATCCGATCATCTTACAAGATGTTGACACGTTGCCTTTCTCAGTGGGCTTAAGTCCAAAACTCCTCCTTTAAGCCCAAAGTCATCCCATTTAGAAGATTCCTTTATCTCTCTACCTTCCCACACTCTCTTCCGATGGTTAACGGTCACCGCGGCCAATGGCCGGTCCAAACGGTGCCCATGGTTCTTCCTCAGTCCCAATTTCTTTAACGCTAGCCCATCTTTCTTCTCCCTATCCAACTAAGTGTTCCTGAACGACGCGAAATTTTCGACTTATCGATCATTCGTCCGTTCCCTCCGACCCACGACCCGTGACCCGCGGTCCGAGGACCATGCGAGGGTCATTACATTCTTCCCCCCTTATAAGAATTCGTCCCGAATTCCTTAAGGTTCAGATAGCCCGGCTTCTTCCTCCTCTCCCATGAAGAATTGCGGATATTTAAGCCGAAACTTTTCTTCGTCCTCCCACGTAGCCACTCTCCGGTTTTGTTTTCCCCAAAACACTTGGACTTGGGGAATCCTCCGGTTCTTGAGCTCCCTCATCCGTCTTTCTCCGAGTTCCAATGGTCCCTCCGGATAAGTGAGGTTCGTCCGTAATTCGTCCACTCGTTCCGGCACAATGTCATTAGGGTTAGGCACATGCTTCCGAAGTTGTGATACGTGAAAGACCTTGTGTAGGCGCATCTCCTCTGGCATACTTAACCTATACGCCACTTCCCGACTCGCTTCTCTATTTGGTATGGCCCAATATAACGCACTGCTAGCTTTCCGACCTTGCCGAAACGATCTTTTCCTTTTTGAGCCGTGACCTTAAGGTAGACCCAATCTCCCACACTAAATTCTACTTCTCGTCGGTTTCGGTCAGCATACTTCTTTTGCCGGTCCTGAGCCTTCTTCATATTCTCTTGAATCACCTTCAGCTTTTGGTTAGTCTCATCGACAATGTCCGTCCAACACAAAGGCGTTCGACAAGGTCGCCCATACATTGCTTCAAACGGAGACATCCCAATGCTCGAGTGATAGCTGTTATTGTAGGAAAATTCTATCAAAGGTAGGTTACCTACCCAATCAGTTGACCAATCCAAGGCGCACAGACGGATCATGTCCTCGATCGTTCGAATCGTCCGTTCCGTCTGTCCGTCTGTCTCCGGGTGGAAGGCCGTGCTCATGAACACTTCGGTCCCCAAGGCACGCTGTAAATCTTGCCAGAAGATCGCCGAGAATTTTGGGTCTCGGTCGGACACAATGTTGGCCGGCACTCCATGTAGTCGCACAATCTCGTCTATGTATTTTTTGGCCAGCACCGGTGTCTGATCCGTACTAAGGACCGGCACTAAATGTGCCACCTTCGTCAGTCGGTCGACGACCACCCAAATCGCATCATTGTTCCGTCCGGGCCGGGTAGGCAATCCGGTGATGAAGTCCATCGAGATCGATTCCCACTTCCAAGTGGGAATGGGTAGGTTATGTAACAAACCTGCCGACGCCTGATGTTCCACTTTGATCCACTGACAAGTATCACATTGACTGGCCCACTTGGCCACTGCCCTCTTCATTCTCGGCCAATGATAATACATCCTCATATCCTTGTACATTTTCGTGCTTCCCGGGTGGATACTTAGGGTCGAGTTGTGAGCCGCCCTTAGGATTTCTTGTCGCAACTGAGCCCTATCCGGGACCGTGATCCTCCCGTTTAACATTAACGTCCCGTCGTCGGCGAGATGGTAACCGCTAGCATAGGGTCCGTCCATACCTCCTAACTCGTCTACGATGGTCTTCAATCCCTCGTCCTTCACTTGTTCCCTTCGGATTCTCCTTAGTAGGTTGGCTTGTGTCACCACTTGTAAACCTAACGGTGTGCTCGACTCACCTTCTATGGCACATAGTTCCACCTTCTTAAACTCGTCTGTTAAAACTTCCAAGTCTTTCTCCACATCCATTAAAGTCTTCCGTCTACTCAAGGCATTCGCCACTGTGTTCGCCTTTCCTGGATGATATTGAATCTCCAAATCGTAATCGGCCAGGAATTCCATCCACCTACGTTGGCGTAAGTTGAGATCCGGCTGTGTGAACAAATACTTGAGGCTTCGGTGGTCTGTGAACACCTGCACCTTCTCCCCGTATAGGTAAGCTCTCCAAATCTTCAAAGCGAACA
Organism: Erysimum pusillum; assembly: GCA_900406355.1. NCBI lineage: Eukaryota > Viridiplantae > Streptophyta > Magnoliopsida > Brassicales > Brassicaceae > Erysimum > Erysimum pusillum. The sequence continues at coordinate 6,772 of OVBW01001043.1, read as the reverse complement.
CCACGGCCGCCATCTCTAGATCGTGGGTCGGGTAGTTCTCTTCATGTTTCCGGGTCCTAATGTTCGTCTTGCTCTAGGCTCGGCCTACGGCTTCCTGCAACCAAAAGTAGCATCATGAATAACCTGGGGGTTACTCAGTGAGCGTGGAACGCCCACTAATAATCACATAGAAAATCTACGGTTCGCGCCCACCCCGAAAACAAACAATAAGACCAACAACAAACCAACAAACAATAACAAGCACTTCACATAACAAACAACACAACAAGCAGAGAATGCAAGCGAAAGCTAATATGCTACTCAAATGCAACCTACGGGTCCTTGGTGTGCTGTCTTCCCCTCTGAATAACGTCATGGCATAGCATCGCTGTAACCAATGACACGAGTCCATATGACCCATCCCGTCCATGCCCGACCACAAAGGTTGCAGCAATGGCCCGCAATACCCCGTCGGGTACCAACACGACACGGCAGGATAGCCAGCCCGCCATGCCCTTCGAAACGTAGGCCATCATAGCACGTACGATCGGCTCTGTATGATGCTCCGGAAGACAGACACACCACCATGGTTTTACCGAGTCCGGACCACAAATCCCGACGACCCGTACTATCTCCTCTCTATATGCTTGATACTAAGGGTAAACATTAGTTCAAGACAAACAATCACTATCTGCTCAACCAACCATACAATAACCAACTCCACGGAATATCACAACTGAAAAGCTCACAACCAACCTCTGCTTTACCAACCTAAACCGAAACGAAAGCTACACGAGTACATGCAACCTAGTCCGGATTCGATTTAGTGACGAGAGAAAGATAACGGTGAGGTTTCTACATGCATTCATTTTAGGTCGAATAAGTTTAAGTCCAAATTCGAGATTATGGTGCATGCAAACGAAACTAAACAACCTACGGCCAAAAGCAATGATCACGGCAAACAACAAGCAACAAGCAAAGCAACCCAAGATTTCACGTGCTACTTCACGTGCTTCACTACTCACAGAGATAATGGAAAGAAGGATTTGAATCCGCCTGCGAGTCTCCTCGAAAACACCCGTCGGCCTCCAGTCACAGCTTCGCCGGATCCTCCTCTTCACCGTTACGGTCTTTGCCTTTCCGTCGGCTTCGCTCTCTCTCTAACTCTTTCTCTAACTTTTTCAGTTTCTTTCTAGGGACCGAGAGGGACTAAAAATGAAGAGAAGTGTCGCTTTTATACGACGAGAGACCGAATAATTTCCGCCAAGTGCCTCCCGAAGTGTCACCACGCATGCGTGTACCGAGACAAGTGTGAAGCAGCTGATTGAGCACGCCATGCAGGTCGCCACGATCTCTCTTTGTTGTCGCCAAAATGCCATGCACGACTCCACGTTTTCTCGTTGTAGCAGCCAAGTGGACGGTGATGTTCTCACGGCGGCTCCGGGATCGACACGTGCCCCACTAAATTTTTTCCGACGACAAGTGTGATGTTTTCTCCATGCAACGAGACTTCCTTTTCCCTTTATAAATGCACACTTCTTTCTTTAGTTTCACTTCATCCCTTCTCCCAAAATTCTAAGTCATCTGACAATCGTCCCACCACGGTACATGGTTCGCGGTCCGTGGTTCGCGGTACGTGGTTCGCGGTCCATGGTTCGCGGTACGAACGTCATATCCGACATGATCTCCTTGTCTTCTTTACTCCAACCACTTTCTTCCTTCCTTAGTTTATTTCTTGATCCATTTATTCCCTCGATTATTCCTTCGGTCGTCGATGGTCACCACCCTTAACTTACAGTTGCATGCGATGGCCCACTGTTCGTTTTCATGATCCTTTTCCTCTTTCCACATCTTTCCACCGAAGCTGGCTGCCTTGGAATACCTGGGAGTTTAGACTGGGCGTCCTCAAACATCTTCTCCACTCAGAGAGAATTTTCGGACATGTATGCACCATACGGTCCGTCCCGTGGGTCGTAAATGTCGACAGCCGACCCAAAAGTTCCCCAATGGCGAAATTCTCTCGTTCGTTTTGTGTCTTGGTAGCCTCTATTCCTCCCTTCGGACTGATGGATTATTTCCTTTCCTTCTTTTCCGATTTCTTTTTGTCCCAAGTCCTCTGACTATTTTTATTCTAGGTACGGGTCATTACATTCTTCCCCCCTTAATAGAATTCGTCCTCGAATTATTGCAACCTTCTGGTCACCTCCACTTTATCCTGGTCACGGTCTTACGGCGTCTTCTCTACAATCAGACATTCTTCCCTTGGTCGTTCACTCATTTGGCCTTTTAGCCCCCTTTCTTTAATCTTCGAATACTCTTCTTCTAAGTCTTGTGATAGGGTGTTTTCGGGANCCCCCCCCCCCCCTAGATCTGAAGGCTTCTAAGGGTTCCTACAGAAGACACAACCGCACAAGGCGATTCGGTTGGGGTACGACAGATGAGCGAATGGGCAAGTCACGATCGGTGCAGTCCCTGACGGTCCAGCCCCATCCCCACTTCCTCCTTCTTGAAAACGGTAAGGGCAGATTTCAGCCCAATGTCCGTATCCACAACAGACCACACACTGAATAAGATTTGGTGTCGGAGGCTCGGACTCCCGAAGGTATGGACAAACATAAGACACATGTGTCATGCTCCCGCAAGCTGTACACATAGGGTCGTACATCGGTGCGCTGGGACGATAACTTACTGATTTCCTTGCCGTTGCCCTGGTTCTCGGTCTTCCTCGTCCCGATATGTCAATCCCCAATTCTTGTGGTGTCCCCACCGTCATTTTTGGCTTCCTTGGTCTTGGTATGTTCCGTCTCGGTGCCTCTCCTAAACTCACCGTCTCCACCGTGGCTTCGCCTTTAGCTACGGCTCTTACTATCACGTTCATGTATGGATCTTGGTTCGGTTCTATACCTTGTCGCACTCGTGCCCAGGCCAGTTGATTATCGATGTCAGCCTTGAGACTTTCCAGATCATTCCATCTTGGTTCTCCATCGGCCTCCATCGGGTCATCTCTTTCTGGTCTTCCCATGGTCACACTTGGAGATCGGTCACGGTTACATCGGATGTCTCCAAAGAACGGTTGTGAACTGTCAGAGGATATCTCGATGACATCTTTCTCGGGTGGAAGAGGTGAATCCGTGATGTAGATGATTTCTCTGCCTGCGTCAAAGTTCACTGTCTTGTCTCACCTAGCGTCTGCTTTGCTCGCATCGTATTCCATAAGGTCTACTAGGTAATCTTCCTCACCGATGGTTTGCATAGTCTCCGTCTCACTACTCTCGCTTGCCGTGGTGATATCTCCGAATGTGTTTCTTATGAACTCCTCCATGAGTTAAACGGCTCGGGCTCTATCCTTCTCATTAGCAATGGGTCGTGAAGTGACAAGATCGGCATGCTCGTCAAGCATAACCCGGATGGGGCTAAGCACTTCTCTCTTCTCGGTAACAGGGAGCGGCTCACTTGATTCAGATCGCGTGTACGTCTCGGACTCCAAAGTATCATATGTGGAATCGAACTCAACCGGTGGTGGTCTGACCTTTGCGCCTCCGATTAGGTTCGCAACTCTCGGCTCTTCATTCCGGCTGCTGTTTGGCATGGGTTCTAGGTTTGGTTCACTGAATTGGGTGACTGACCGGCTTGTCGGTTCTTTCGCTTAAGGAAAGCAAAACGAAAGGGACGAGACAGGGATGCACGTAGACCGGACAATTGCCCACTCGACCTACTGCCTTTGCTTGATCCGCTTGACATCTGCATCCATCGAAAGGGTAAGTCTAATTCTAATTTTAAAAGACGAACAACCGGTCCTAGATGTTGTTTTTGCGACTTAATTTTGACTCGATAAAACATTGAAAACTTCGAGTGATCACTAGCATGTTTAACCATGCTCTGATACCACCTTTTCTGTAACGCCCCTGACCCGCCCTAGAGACCGGACTAGTCACGGACAGGTCGGAGTCGCTACATGAGATAGCCACAAACAATCTCGCCGAGGTTAAGGAACCCATCCATAGCCCTAGCAAGACTGCCCGCGGTATCTCCCACGAAAACCACACTTAGGCTTTTCAACCCTCGTAATGATTTCGTGTTGAGCCGGTCCCGGACAAGGATCTCATGGCACCGTGATCACTCATCGAACTATCTGAAAATACACGATTACATAATAAGTTAGAAATCTCGATTTAAAACTCATTCTCTTTGGTACCATTTGTAAAACGATCCTAAAACATAACTTTTGCAAAAACAACGAAATCAAAATAAACTAGTTTCCGGGTCCTAATGTTCGTCTTGCTCTAGGCTCGGCCTACGGCTT
>OVBW01001041.1:5579-17112 GCA_900406355.1 Erysimum pusillum | reverse complement strand
ACTCTTGGTCGATGAATACAAAACCAAGCTTAAACCTTATTGCTCCTTTGACGATTCATTGGTTCGCTCCAATCCTCGAAATGCTCAGTATGTTGTCTTTAATTTGACTGACCCAACTCAGTGATTTCAATGCTGGATCCATTAATTGAAAGCTTCCTCTGAAACCAATAGTGTTTATCTACAGGGATGTTAGAGCTCAGGTTGAGGATGAAGAGGTGGCTATGTTGAAGCTTATTGGGTCTGATGATTGGGTATTTTCATTAATCTCTTTAGAACCTGCTATTAGTTAATGCGGTTGATCATTTTAGATGGCTCTGATTGTGAGATTTAGGTTGTGGTGCTTGACGAGAGAGGTCGTGACATCGACTCAGAGCAGATGGCTGAGTTACTAGGAGATGCAGGAAACAGTGTAAGCTTGCTATAGATACATTCTCTTTGTTATAAACATAATCCGTAGTTTTCTTGGAAACTAATCAAATTGATTTGTATCTAATGGCTTGTTGGGTTGGAAGCTCATCTCATATTGACAAGACTATATTTATAAATGGAAAGATTAAAAGGACAATTAAGAAGGAGAGATGATATTGTTTATGTCTTTTACTGTGGCTATCTCTGTTTTTAGGGAGCCTCGAGGATATCATTTTGTATCGGTGGAGCTTATGGACATGGAAGAGAAGTTAGGAAGCGAGCTAATGTGACCATCAGACTTTCCTCCATGGTCCTGAATCATCAGATAGCTCTTGTGGTACTGATGGAACAGCTTTACAGGTGACATCATTGTTGCTTCTGTATCTGCATTCCAATTATACTTTCATATGCTTTAATGGGTTTCTGTTTTTTAGGGCATGGACTATTCTCAAGGGACAAAATTACCATCATTGATGATGCATGAATCTATTTTTTGGGATCTTCTTTTACTTTCTCCTGTATAAAGAAACTACATTGCCAAATAGCTTCTCCGCTGGTAGTTGTTGATATCAGAGATTGTTTATTGAACATCAAACTTTCAATCCAAATTTGCTTGCTTCTGATCCAGTTCAGATTCGGGTCACTGAGTGGGACTTCTGTTTTTGTTTGTTGCATCACTATATTTTTTTGGTCATATAAGATTGAAAATGAATGTCGAAGCAACAGTGATCCATTCAACAAATGATCCTTCTCAATATATCTCCATCTAGTGGAAGCTGAGACGATCCCCTTCATGGTCTATAAAGCCAGTTTAGAACCGTAAAATCCCTATTGGATCTTCTCTGCTTCTTTCAGGTCTAGCGCCAAAGAGGAAACAAAGATCTTGATTCCATTATTTAGGTAACCGTTTGTGATTTATGATCATTCACCCTCCTTATTATTGATGTCTATACATAAAACACCCTCTAAATCAACTTTCTTGGCCAACACAGATGACACTAGAGCTGAGACAAGATAGGAATCATTTCAGGCCATGGCTTAGGCAATGCGACAAGCGGCTCAGCCTTAGCCATTGCCACACCAAACACAGGCTTCATGTCTATGTCTCCTACTTCTACCTTCTCCCACTTAAAACACTGAACCAATGCTCCAACAGCAAGTGCTACTATCCTCATTCCAAGCCCAGCTGCAGGACACGCCCGCCTCCCAACTCCAAATGGCAAGAACCTAAAACCATCTCTATCGCCAACAAACCCTTCAAATCTCTCCGGCTTGAAAACATCCGCTTCTTCCCAAAGCTGACCGTCCCTATGAACAGCCCAAGCATTCACCAACAACATTGTATTTTCGGGGATCACGTAGTTGCCTAAGTTAAATCTCTTGGATGAGTAGTGAGGAAGTAAGAGTGGAGCTGCAGGATACAGCCGAAGCGCCTCATAGATGACACATCGAAGATAAGGTAAGCTCGAGAGATCTGAGTCTTGTATAATCCCTTTGTGTTTAACATTAGATTTGATTTCTTCTCTTAGTTTCTCAAGCTTATCTGGATTGTTTAGTAAAAGCGACATTGCCCATTCCATTGTCACAGGTGAAGTATCCGATCCGGCATTGAACATTAGCACTGCAATTCCTTTGATAACATCATCAGAGTAAAATTCAGGTTCTGATTCTTGAAGCTTCAAGAATTTCTCCACTACTGAACCTGTGGAATCAAATTTCTTCATTCGAATATCATCAATGAGTCGCTGAAGATACTCATCTCTCGTCCTCTGCATCTCAATCACTCTCTTCTCAAGACCTTTGTACCCAATCCACCTCAACACTGGGAAATAGTCACAGACATTCATCGACATGCTCGAGAAAAACCTCGATTTGAAATCATCCAAGAACCTCTTCTCTGATTCTGAATCACTCTTTTCGACCCCACGATTCCCAGATACTAATCTAAGCATAACATGAGCTGTGAGAAGAGTGAACTGATACTTGAGATCCACTTTCCGAGAATCACCACCGGATAATCTGAAGAGACTCGAACAGAGATTGGAGACTTCTTCGTTTCTGATAAAAGAGTTTTTGTGGAGACTAACGGAGGAGAAGGCCTCGAGAGTGGAGAGACGTCGGAGAGTACGCCAGAGATCGCCGTAAGGAGCGAATCCGAAGTTTTTGTAGCCGTAGCTGAAATGATCGGAGGTGATGGTCTTGGGACGATTCGCGAGAGTTGTGTCGTGATTGGTGAAGCATTCTTCGATGGATTCTGGAGAAGAGAGAGTCAAAACGGCACGACATCCGAATTTGAGGAACAGAACCGGGCCGTAGTTTGAAGAGAGGTGATGTAGAGCTTGTGGTAAAGGATACTTGTTGATGAGATGAAGATGACCGATGATCGGAAGTGGCGTAGGGCTTGGAGGTAATTTAGAGGTTTGACTCCACAGGAACTTGGTGAGGAAGAAGATCAAAGCAGCTGTGAGGATGAAGATGAAGAAGAAGCAGAGATTTTCCATTTTCCTTTCTTTTTTTTTTGGTCAATGTTAATTCACAATTATTCCTTCTTCTTTTTTCCGTTAAAAAAAGAGAGCCAAACTTTCCGTTGACCAAACAGTTTTGTTTAACTCTATTTAACTCCGTTAATCATCGTTAAAATTTCTGTTTATTCTAAAACTGTGTCGTTTTAAATCTCAGTATTTGTCAACAATAAGCCAATTACAAGTAAGGAAATAAGGAAGAAAAAACTAAAATCCCATTTTTACAAAAATAATTAAAGTCCTGGTAAGGTTACTAATATAGATTTCTAAAAATTCCAGAGTAAATCTTATGTTATTCAATCACTGATTTAAAATAAACTTTGTCAAAATATTTTGTTATTCATTTTATCAAAATCTTGAGTTAATGATTTTGAAATTGATTTCTAGATTTGTATAAATTCTTATGGNATCATCGTTAAAATTTCTGTTTATTCTAAAACTGTGTCGTTTTAAATCTCAGTATTTGTCAACAATAAGCCAATTACAAGTAAGGAAATAAGGAAGAAAAAACTAAAATCCCATTTTTACAAAAATAATTAAAGTCCTGGTAAGGTTACTAATATAGATTTCTAAAAATTCCAGAGTAAATCTTATGTTATTCAATCACTGATTTAAAATAAACTTTGTCAAAATATTTTGTTATTCATTTTATCAAAATCTTGAGTTAATGATTTTGAATTGATTTCTAGATTTGTATAAATTCTTATGGATNTTGAAATAACATGTGTTTACCCACGGATTTGAATCCTTCTATTTTTCACTGTCAAATCCATTCAAATCCATTTTTAATAAAACGTGGATTTGGAAATCCAAAAACAAATCACTAAACGAATAACATAATATTTTAATTAATATTTACAAATCATATAACCAATAACATNTCCAGAGTAAATCTTATGTTATTCAATCACTGATTTAAAATAAACTTTGTCAAAATATTTTGTTATTCATTTTATCAAAATCTTGAGTTAATGATTTTGAATTGATTTCTAGATTTGTATAAATTCTTATGGATTTAGTTTTTATATAAATAGACAATTTTAGCTAATCCCTAGTCTAAACAAAATTGGACCCTATTTAAGAACATAAGTATTATCTATTTCCTTTGTCTTTGCGTATTTTTCATATTTTTAAATCTTGGATACCCTTTGTCTTTGTGTTCTAACTCTGCAGAATTCTTTTTTTTTTCGGTGAAAGATGACTTCCTTATGGTNTTAGTTTTTATATAAATAGACAATTTTAGCTAATCCCTAGTCTAAACAAAATTGGACCCTATTTAAGAACATAAGTATTATCTATTTCCTTTGTCTTTGCGTATTTTTCATATTTTTAAATCTTGGATACCCTTTGTCTTTGTGTTTTCTAACTCTGCAGAATTCANCTTAGTTTTTATATAAATAGACAATTTTAGCTAATCCCTAGTCTAAACAAAATTGGACCCTATTTAAGAACATAAGTATTATCTATTTCCTTTGTCTTTGCGTATTTTTCATATTTTTAAATCTTGGATACCCTTTGTCTTTGTGTTTTCTAACTCTGCAGAATTCATTTTTTTTTCGGTGAAAGATGACTTCCTTATGGTTCCGCTTCTTCCCTCTAGTTCTGGTTCTCGTCTTGCTTTTGGCAAGAGAAACTTCATCGCGTATGGGTTCATCTTCCAGTGTCAATTATCCATCCTCTATGGTTATGTGGCAAAATTTTCCGGTAGAGATTGTTGTTGCATCACATCTGCAAATAGCTGTCACGAAGAATTCTACAGAAGGTAATAAATAATTTCTCGAACTTGTCTCTTTTTAAAAAAAAAAATTATTCTATCTGTTTTCTTTTATTTTCTATATAAATATTGTTAACTTGGATTTATTTCTAAAAGGTTCTCAAAAGTTTCACACAACATTACATAAAAGTACCGATTTTCCTAGAGAAACACTGATCACAACGAAACGATACAATTATCCTTTGAAATTCAGGTATCTCACGTTTTGTCTTTTGATTANTGGTTCTCGTCTTGCTTTTGGCAAGAGAAACTTCATCGCGTATGGGTTCATCCTAGAGGGAAGAGATTGTTGTTGCATCACATCTGCAAATAGCTGTCACGAAGAATTCTACAGAAGGTAATAAATCATTTCTCGAACTTGTCTCTTTTTTTAAAAAAATTATTCTATCTGTTTTCTTTTATTTTCTATATAAATATTGTTAACTTGGATTTATTTCTAAAAGGTTCTCAAAAGTTTCAAACAACATTACATAAAAATACCGATTTTCCTAGAGAAACACTGATCACAACGAAACGATACAATTATCCTTTGAAATTCAGGTATCTCACGTTTTTTCTTTTGATTATATGTATATACATGTCTATCGGTTGATTTGTTGCATTAATTTAAAAGACACATGCTCTCCTTCCCGTTTGATCCAACGTATATGGTCCAGTGATGATGACATAAAATACAACAGAGAGAACAACCCTGTAGCTCTTGAAAATGGAAACAAAGCTACTTTTGATTGCCAAGTGGAACTTCCATTTATAGGGTATGCATGATTCTCACCTTTACTTGCTTGCCAGTGAATATACGTATATGCATGCATGCGCATGATCTTGCTTTACTATTATGACTCTCATTTATACTGAAGATATACGAAGCCATGGATAGAGCTTGACACAGGCAATATCTACTGCATTTTCTTCCCATACTCAAAGAACATTAGACCTCCTCATCATGCTTCAGTCAAAGAAGCTTCTCATGTTTCAGCACCTTCATTCGCCGCACTTCTTCTCGGAAGGCTTTCTGTGTCAGAAACCGGAAAAGTATTGTTTTCTTTTATTTTTGTGTTTATGGAAGAAGTATAAATACTTTGACTCACTCGGAGTTTTTATATAAAGAAATTTATGGTGCAGATGATGAACATAACTACGGAGGTTAACAACGTCATCATATCGNAGCACCTTCATTCGCCGCACTTCTTCTCGGAAGGCTTTCTGTGTCAGAAACCGGAAAAGTATTGTTTTCTTTTATTTTTGTGTTTATGGAAGAAGTATAAATACTTTGACTCACTCGGAGTTTTTATATAAAGAAATTTATGGTGCAGATGATGTACATAACTACGGAGGTTAACAACGTCATCATATCGATACTTGAAAACTCCGGTAATGTATACTTGTATATATTCATATATATATGCCCTTTTGTCAATATATATATATATTAATTCGTGTTTATCAGGAAAGTATGCGTAGGTGATAGCAATTTAATTACATGATCGCTACTATTTTCAGATGTTCAAATTCACTGGCGCAAAAAAGATTTTGTTGTCACACAATCTAAGGTGAATTAATTCCTTACTTGAAACCTTGCTTATTGTGAGCTAGTATTTATTTATTTTCAATATTTGACCGGGCAGTTAAGATNTATATATATATATTAATTCGTGTTTATCAGGAAAGTATGCGTAGGTGATAGCTATTTAATTACATGATCGCTCGCTACTATTTTCAGATGTTCAAATTCACAGGCGCAAAAAAGATTTTGTTATCACACAATCTAAGGTGAATTAATTCCTTACTTGAAACCTTGCTTATTGTGAGCTAGTATTTATTTATTTTCAATATTTGACCGGACAGTTAAGAAAACGCATTAGGCATATATAACGTAACGTTGTTTATCAGGTTAAGAAACAGAGCGTAAAAGATCAAGTAATTGTCACACTCTCAGCAGGTCAACTCGTAAGAATGATTATTCGCTATACAATGGATGAGTCGCAGATACCAATTCCCGAACAGTTGGTGAATTTTATGCTCAGGGCTTTCGTCTTTGGCATCCCGACGATCATCACTAGTCTAATACTGTTTATTAAAATTAGTAAAATAGCTGCTGATGCTAAAATAGAGGAAAAGGATCACACGACCAATGCAGATGAGTATAGCCTGGTCAAAAGGATGATCTATAACCTAAACAAAAAATCCCGTGATATAAGAGAATTCGCGATCACTAAAGTATAAGGGACTAAAGGTAAAGGATGGTCATCGATCGCATCATTGTTCCTTGTTAGCAGCATCGTTATATCTACAGATTAAACAGATAGATAGTTTTGTTAATTAATTTCCCTTTGACTATCCAACGTTCCATACCGACTTTATATTAACCAATATGAAGATGCCTAGAATAAGTTAGTGTACGTGGACCAAAGCGTTATAAATATATATACTACTAGAAAAATATCATATTCATGAATCATTTTTAGATCACTCAAGACTTTTAATTAGTGTGGTACTTTGCAATATTAAAATCAACAGCATTTAATCCTTTTTCNCATATTCATGAATCATTTTTAGATCACTCAAGACTTTTAATTAGTGTGGTACACTTTGCAATATTAAAATCAACAGCATTTAATCCTTTTTCGTTTGTCTTGGAACTTTTGCTAATTAAGTATATACTTTTAGGAGATCATGAATATCTTCGAAAAAAGTGAGAGTTGTATCTCATGTCTTTTGACGCTTTGAAAATAGTAAGAATAACTAGTTTAGAATGTAATCAAATCGAATTAAAAACAGTTAATAGATTTTCAATATTCGTAAGTTTGTTTTGGGACGATTTGCGAGAGTTGTGTCGTGATTGGTGAAGCATATTCTTGAATGGATTCTGGAGAAGAGAGAGTCAAAACGGCACGACATCCGAATTTGAGGAACAGAACCGGGATGTAGTTTGAAGAGAGCTAGATGACGTAGAGCTTATGGTAATTGGTAAAGGATACTTGTTGAATGTTGATGAGATGAAGATGACCGATGACCGGAAGTGGCGTAGGGCTTGGAGGTAATTTAGAGGTTTGACGGCACAGGAACTTGGTGAGGAAGTAGATCAAAGTAGCTGTGATGATGAANAGGGCTTGGAGGTAATTTAGAGGTTTGACGGCACAGGAACTTGGTGAGGAAGAAGATCAAAGTAGCTGAGATGAAGAAGAAGCAGAGGTTTTCCATTTCGTTTACCAAACCGTTTTATTCAACTAAAACCTCTATTTAACTCCGTTAATTACCGTTAAAAAATTTTGTTTATCCTAAAACAGTGTCGTTTCAATCTCAGTATTTGTCAACAATAAGTCCATTACAATTAGTAAGGAAAAAGAAGAAAAAACAAAAATCCCATTTTTACAAAATAAAGTCTTGGGAAGATTTGCTAAAATAGATTTCTAAAAATTCCAGAGTAAATCTTATGTTTTTCAATTACTGATTTAAAAAAAAACTTTGTCAAAATCATGTGTTGATGATTTTGAAATAAACTTCTGGATTTGTATTAATTCTTATGGATTTAGTTTTTCTATAAATAGATAATTTTAGCTATATATCCCTAGTCAAATCCATATCAAAAGGATTATAATTTATTATATCAAAAGGATTATGATCTACTTATATATATCATGATTATATGAATTTTTGAATAACTAGGGTTAGCTAAAATTGCCTCTTTATATATTATTAACTAAAAAATCCGTAAGAATCTATAAAAACTTGTTTACTTCAAAATAATTTATACCTAACACAATTTTTTGACTCATATTTGATAATCAAAAAAAATAAAAAATAAATTAAGAGATTAGTAGTGATTAAATAACATAAGATTTTGTTTAGACTTACAGAAATTTATTCTAATAAACCTTTCTAGGACTTTATCTTGGTAAAAGTGGGAATTTAGTTTTTAAGCTTTTTTAGTTCTTTAATAGTATATATATATATATAATATGAAAGATATTTATATTGATATTTGTTAATTATTGAATATTAAAATAATAAAGAAAATTGAAAATTTTACCTTAATCTTTCATAGTTTTCTAATTAAAAGAATTACTAAAATTTCTCTCTAAACAAAATTGGACCCTATTTAAGAAACACTGGTATCTTATTTTACATTTTCCTTTGTCTTTGTGTTTTCTCTTTTTTAAATCTTGGCCAGGTACCCTTTGTCTTTGTGTTCTAACTCTGCAGAATTCATNAGAAACACTGGTATCTTATTTTACATTTTCCTTTGTCTTTGTGTTTTCTCTTAATTTTTTAAATCTTGGCCAGGTATACCCTTTGTCTTTGTGTTCTAACTCTGCATAATTCAATTTTTTTTCGGTAAAAGATGACTTTTTTAGGATTCTGCTTCTTCGCTCTGGTCTTGCTTTTGGCAAGAGAAACTTCATCGCATTTGGGTTCATCTTCCAGTGTCAATTATCCATCCTCTATGGTTATGTGGCAAAATTTTCCGGTAGAGACTGTTGTTGCATCACATCTGCAGATAGCTGTCACAATGAATTCTACAGCAAGTAAATTATTTGTCGAACTTGTCTCTTTTTAAAAAAAAAATGATTCTATCTGTTTTCTTTTATTTATATGTATTGTTAACTTGAATTCCTTTCTAAAAGGTTCTCAAAAGTTTGACACAACACTACATAAAAATCAATCTGGGAAAACACTGATCACATCGAAAAGATACAATTATCCTTTGAAATTCAGGTATCTCACGTTTTCTCCTGTGATTATATGTCTATGGGTGNTCTAAAAGGTTCTCAAAAGTTTGACACAACACTACATAAAAATCAATCTGGGGAAACACTGATCACATCGAAAAGATACAATTATCCTTTGAAATTCAGGTATCTCACGTTTTCTCCTGTGATTATATGTCTATGGGTGTATCGGTTGATTCGTTGCATTTAAGAGACACATGTTCTCCCGTTGAATCAACTTATATATGGTTCATTGATGATAACATAAAATACAACAGAAATAACAACTCTGTAGCTCTTGAAAATGGAAACAAAGCTACTTTTGATTGCCAAGTGGAACTTCCATTTATAGGGTATGCATGATTCTCACCTTTACTTTGCTTGCAGTGAATATACGTATATGAATGCATGATCTTGCTTTAATATGACTCTCATTTATAAATGTTATTCTGAAGATATACGAAGCCATGGATACAACTTGAAACAGGCAATATCTATTGCATTTTCTTCCCATACTCAAAAAACATCAAACCTCCTCATCATTTTCCAGCACCTTCATTCGCACTTCTTCTCGGGAAGCTTTCTGTGTCCGGAACAAGAAAAGTATATATTGTTTTCTTTTATTTTTGTATCTATGGAAGAAGTATAAATACTTTGACTCACTCGGAGTTCTTACAAGAAATTTATGGTGCAGATGATGAACATAACTACAGAGGTTAACAACGTCATCATATCGATACTTGAAAACTCCGGTAATGTATACTTGTATATATATTCATATATGCGCTTTTGTCAATATATATTCGTGTTTATTAGGAAAGTCTGCGTAGGTGTGTAGGTGTGTAGGTGATAGCTATTTAAATGATCGCTACTATTTCAGATGTTCAAATTCACTGGCGCAAAAAAGATTACTTATCGATGAGCTTGTCGGAAGATTTTGGTATTGCACAATCTAAGGTGAATTAATTCCTTACTTGAAACCTTGCTTGTGACGAAATTATAATATATAAAAAGAAAACCTTGCTTGTGAGCTAGTATTTATTTTCATTTTTCAATATTGACCGGCCAGTTAAGATAACGCATTAGGCATATATAACGTTGTTTATCAGGTTAAGGAAGAGAGCGTAAAAGATCAAGTAATTGTCACACTCTCAGCAGATCACCGCGTAAGAATGATTATTCGCTATGTAATGGATGAATCGCAGATACCAATGACCGAAACCTTGGTGGTTTTCAGCATTGCCGTCATCGGGATAACCGNGATAACGCATTAGGCATATATAACGTTGTTTATCAGGTTAAGGAAGAGAGCGCGTAAGAATGATTATTCGCTATGTAATGGATGAATCGCAGATACCAATGACCGAAACCTTGGTGGTTTTCAGCATTGCCGTCATCGGGATAACCATCAATATAATAATGGTTGATACAGTTTGTAAAGCAGCTGAAGCCAAGGCTAAAAAAATAAAGGAAAAATATACGACCAATGCAGTTTCTAAAGCAGCTTGAAAAGGAGGATCTCTGAGACTCTGACATAAAAAAAAAAAAAAAGAATCTATGAATTAGAAGAATTAATGAGTGAATTAAGGGACTAAAGGATGGACACATCATTGTTACTTGTTAGCCGCAGAGTTACTATTTCCTATGTAAAAAATACATGCATGCAATACAATATTAATTCGTACGTATATAACTGTACTCTAACAATTAGTATAATTTTAAAACAGTTTTCAGTAAATATAGAAACGTACGGTGGCAATATATAATAATACTAAATAAACTAAAATAACTACTATTCATATACTTAATTATTTTAAATACTAAAAATAAGATTTTTAATTGGAAAATTATAATAACTTAAAAGGATTTTAAAAATTCTTACCGTCGGTGTGATTAATAACAGCAAATTTTTCATCCACATAAGAATAATGGCGGCAACGGTGAGGAATGTGACGGATTTCCAATCTTCACACAAATCGTAAAGAAGTGAGAAAGACACGCCCAAAACAGCATTAATAGCATCATATTCTTCGCCAATATATGCCAAAGGCGAAGAAGAATAATTAGATACGAGATGTAGGTGTAGGGATATAACGGCTGCGACCATGAAAAACCCATTT
>OVBW01001040.1:339-10792 GCA_900406355.1 Erysimum pusillum | reverse complement strand
ATAGTCTGTAACGTAGTTTTTTTCTTCTGCTTTTTTTGGAATAATAAAAAAGTATACGACATGGAATTATTTACGGTTATTTATCTGTCTTGTATAATGAGTGGTCGAATATGGTTTGTGATGTCACTCAACTTTAATTTTTTGACGACACTCAACTTTATTTAATGGGCAAAGGTTTATCTTCTTCTTTCTTCTTCGAAGTTCGAATTCTTACTCAAAGCATGTAAAACAAACTTTCTCAAAGAGGACTTTAAAAGAATTTAATTCAATAAGCAGATTAATTTTCTTATAAAATCAACGGTCCTAAATTTACCAATTAATACAACGATAATAAGAGAGGATTGTACTTGGGAAAGTAAAAAGCAAATAAACATTTCTATATACGTATCATTGTCCATATGTGATACGATCATGGCGCCATATGGATATAATCCATTTCTCCTGCTAATAAAAAACTATTTCTTTAATAGTATTCGATAACATTAATCCCTTGGAAAAACTAAAAAGTAAACAAGATTCACACGAAAAAATGAACTTCATTANAATACAACGATAATAAGAGAGGATTGTACTTGGGAAAGTAAAAAGCAAATAAACATTTCTATATACGTATCATTGTCCATATGTGATACGATCATGGCGCCATATGGATATAATCCATTTCTCCTGCTAATAAAAAATTATTTCTTTAATACTACTATTCGATAACATTAATTCCCTTGGAAAAACTAAAAAGTAAACAAGATTCACACGAAAAAATGAACTTCATTAACACAAAAGATGTGAACTTGGGTTAGTGTTGACGAAAACGTGAAAGAAGATGATTCAAATCCTCGTGGAAAAGCACCAATCGAAAACCTTTGAGCTTTCTCCTCGCCTCGGTAACGTTTAATCTCGCCTAATTCTCGTTTTTTCTTGTATTCCTGTTGAATGTCTGTGGNTCATGGCGCCATATGGATATAATCCATTTCTCCTGCTAATAAAAAATTATTTCTTTAATACTACTATTCGATAACATTAATTCCCTTGGAAAAACTAAAAAGTAAACAAGATTCACACGAAAAAATGAACTTCATTAACACAAAAGATGTGAACTTGGGTTAGTGTTGACGAAAACGTGAAAGAAGATTCAAATCCTCGTGGAAAAGCACCAATCGAAAACCTTTGAGCTTTCTCCTCGCCTCGGTAACGTTTAATCTCGTCTAATTCTCGTTTTTTCTTGTATTCCTGTTGAATGTCTGTGAGGATATATTTAAAGCTGAGATAGATAAGATTTATGCTTCAACGGGAAAGCATGAAGAGGAACAACAACAATCCTCAAACGAACAAGAATAATTATGTCTGTCTTAAAACGGCGTCGCATCCAGCAAAAAGCATCGCTAAAGCTACTCTGTTCCTCATCACTTCTCTCTTCATATCTGCTGGTCTCTTAGACTTATTGGGTTGTTTCGATTTCGTGAGTTCGAAACTACAGAACAACCTTGTTCTTTTTTCATGTTATAGTTTATGTGTGGCCTTGAGAGTGAATAATTAAGATCTCTTCGTCTTCTTTCAGACAACTTTTGCAGGTCTCAAGCAAGTAATAACAATCAGAAAATCACCAATCACAAACCATAGATTCCCTAACCAATGCGACGTCGTTCAGAACCAAACTCAGTTTACCAGTGATCGCTCTTCGACAAACAACAAACCCAGAAGCAACCATTCACGACCATCCACGTGTCCTTCTTACTTCCGTTGGATCCACGAAGATCTACGGCCATGGAAAGAGACAGGTATAACGAGAGGGATGCTTGAGAAAGCAAGGAGGACGGCGCATTTCAGGGTAGTTATCCTCAACGGAAGAGTGTACGTTAAGAAGTACAGAAAATCTATTCAGACTCGAGATGTTTTTACTCTGTGGGGTATCGTACAGTTGCTACGGTGGTACCCAGGGAGATTGCCAGATCTTGAGCTCATGTTTGACCCAGATGATAGACCAACCGTCCGATCTAAAGACTTTCAAGGTCAACAGCACCCGGCCCCGCCTCCTTTATTCCGTTACTGCTCTGATGACGCCAGCTTGGATATCGTCTTCCCTGATTGGTCATTCTGGGGCTGGTAAGCAACCCACATTACTTAATTCTCCATTTAATAATGGGCCTAATTAATTTAACTGAGCTATATTGTGTTTGGGCCAGGGCTGAGGTTAACATAAAGCCTTGGGCTAAATCGCTAGTGGCGATAGAAGAAGGGAACAAGATGACGCGATGGGAAGACCGCGTGGCGTATGCTTATTGGAAAGGAAACCCTAATGTGGCCCCAACTAGAAGAGATCTTCTTAGATGTAATGTCTCACCTCAACAAGATTGGAACACTCGTCTCTACATCCAGGTTACGCTTCCACTAAAATATTTGAATATGATATATTCTATATAATCTAAGATTACTGTAAAAAACTTTTAAAAAATTGGTTAATTATATTGCAGGATTGGGATAGAGAAACCAGAGAAGGTTTCAAGAACTCAAACCTAGAGAACCAATGCACCCACAGGTTAATATTTTGTTTACTTTATTTTGGGAAATATTTGCAAAATTCGATTTTAAATTTTGGTAGTGAATTGTTATAGGTACAAGATATATATAGAAGGATGGGCATGGTCAGTGAGCGAGAAATATATAATGGCATGCGACTCGATGACATTATACGTCAGACCTAAGTTCTATGATTTTTACGTACGAGGAATGATGCCATTACAGCATTATTGGCCAATCAGAGACAATTATAAGTGTACTTCCCTCAAATACGCCGTACATTGGGGGAATACTCATTTGGACCAGGTTTCTAACTTAATTACATTTAGACCCTAGATGTTCTGTTTTGTTGCAAATTAACCCATTGATTTTGGGGGGTTTTTTTTGACAGGCGCGTAAGATAGGGGAAGAAGGGAGTAGATTTATAAGAGAGGAAGTTAAAATGGAATATGTGTATGATTACATGTTCCATCTGATGAACGAGTATGCCAAACTTTTGAAATTTAAGCCGGAGATTCCGTGGGGAGCAACGGAGATTACACCGGATAGTATGGGTTGTCCGGCGACGGGACGGTGGAGAGACTTCATGGCGGATTCCATGGTGATGTTCCCTAGTGAAGAGTCTCCTTGTGAGATGCCTTCTCCTTATAACCCTCAGGCTTTAAGAGAGGTTCTTGAGAGAAAAGCTAATTTGACTCGTCAAGTTGAATTGTGGGAAGATCAATACTATAATGATTTGGCCAATAGCAAGAAGCCTTAACCAAAGAGGCTCTTCTTTTGTATAGATAGTTGATTTGTATTCATACTGAAATTAAAATTAGTAAAAGTAAACTAGTATTTTTTTTCCTTAGTATATTAGATGTGTTAAAATGAATCTTAAAAATAGTTTATCTTTTTAAATGAATGAATTAACTATGAACAATAAACGATATAATCTAGAACACATAGAATCACCCAACTGGTTTTGTATGAAGTTTTGATATACGAAATCTTATTANAATGAATTAACTATGAACAATAAACGATATAATCTAGAACACATAGAATCACATCTTATTCNTAAAAGTAAACTAGTATTTTTTTCCTTAGTATATTAGATGTGTTAAAATGAATCTTAAAAATAGTTTATCTTTTTAAATGAATGAATTAACTATGAACAATAAACGATATAATCTAGAACACATAGAATCACATCTTATTCAAATTAGTAAATAGAGTGCTTAAAATAACTATATTTTTTATTTTTTCTTTCAACGAAAAATTATTAAGTATATGTGTTAATGGTCAATTCACAAACAACTGTAATCGTTCTTTGTATTTTTGTAGAAAAATAAGTTTGATATATAATTGTCGTTGCCAAAAGTTTTGAAAATAATAATCATGAATGTCCGTAAAACTCCTAAATCAGTAAGTGTATAAACTATAAACATAAAGTGATAAAAACTTACAAGCTATTGATAAGTCTGTAACTCGTAAGTTATTTATATCGAAAGAGTAACTTGTTGATTAATTGCTGTCAGATAATTAGTTGTAATATTNGTATAAACTATAAACATAAAGTGATAAAAACTTACAAGCTATTGATAAGTCTCAAGTCTGTAACTCGTAAGTTATTTATATCGAAAGAGTAACTTGTTGATTAATTGCTGTCAGATAATTAGTTGTAATATTAAATTTTTTTTTTTTAAAAAAACTAGTTGTATTGTTAAAATTCATCTGATATGATTGAAATAAGCTACTAATTATAATAATCCGTATAAGTTAATCTCTGCCACGTCTCTTCGAATTTTCTGCAGTGATAATTTGAACGAAAATCTCATAGTTAAATAAATAAATAAATAATGCCGACAAGAAAATAGCCAGTGTTTGATTTGTTGAATTATTTATTTGGGAAATTAGAAAACTATTTTTGAAAAAAAATTGGTCTTATAGACGTAGATTTTTCACCTTAAGCTGATTTACCACAATAAAAGTCACACCGATTCCATGACCATAATTCTCCATCCAAGTGCGTACAATCGTTGCTTCTCAACGGTAAAATCCATTACTTACAAGAAAAGAACTCGTGCCATAAATAATAATGCAGACGAGAAATATTAATTAGTCATCTCACCTTCATAAGAGTAAATTAATCAAGCTGATTAATTTCGCACATATCATATAAGTTAGGGGATTACTTGGGTTCTCAATAAACCCTTAATTAGCTATTTACTTCATAAAAACACGGGTCTACATCCAACATACAATTTTTAGATACAAATGAATCAATATTAGCAATCCTCTTTTCCTTCTAATGTCACATAATTAAAACTTATAAGAGATCCTCGTCCACTACCTTTCTTCATAGCTACAAGCGAGCTCTGTTTCTCTATATCTCTATCTTGTTCTTTTTCTTGGATGAATGAAATATAATATATAATATCTATGAGCTCTCACGTTGTAGATCATCAAAGGCAACATAATAACTTAATCTCGAGTTTGAGTTCTAAACTAACCAAGCCATGGATCACCACCACAGTCTTCATCTTCGTCTTCTTCATCATCCTCCTTGGTGCTTCTCTCAGCTGGATGGATATGGTATCCACATAGATACATAATTAATCATCATATTAGTATCTGAAATGGATTTTACTCAACAACTGTTCTTTCTTATACAGTTTTTAGTAGGTGGAGGTAGAATCAAAGTGACACCAATATTCACAAGAAACACCAACGTGACTGTCCCCAAGAACACACTCACTACACCACTCAACTTCCCACTGCAATGCTCACTAGACCAGAATATAACACAGACGTGTCCTTCAAGCTACCCGGAGAAATCACAACCTAGTACCGACGATCCAGAGACTTGTCCAGACTATTTCAGGTGGATCCATAAGGATCTAGAAGCGTGGCGTGAGACGGGAATCACTCGAGAGACGTTGGAGAGAGCGAGTGATAAAGCTAACTTCAGGCTGATCATAAAAGGAGGAAGAGTGTATGTGCATCAATACAAGAAATCATTTCAGACAAGAGACGTTTTCACTATATGGGGAATATTGCAGCTTCTAAGGATGTATCCTGGTCAAGTCCCTGATCTTGAGCTTCTCTTCTTGTGCGGTGACTTCCCTGAAATCTGGAGAAGAGATTATAGGCCAAGACCAGGAGTCAATGTGACGTGGCCGCCTCCTCCACTCTTCCATTACTGTGGCCATTCCGGTGCTTTCGACATTGTCTTCCCCGATTGGAGCTTTTGGGGCTGGTAATATAATCGATTTATGGTTGCATACATTTCCCATACAAAGCCATTAATTGGCCTATTTTATTGGTTATAGAATTTGGTCCGTTTGGTTACTTCGGGTTTTCAATTTCGAGAATTCATCACCAAATTGTTTTTTGGGTTTGGTGTGATTTTTGGTCCGGTTTTGGATAAAATATTAACGGTAAAAATAGATTCGGATATGATGAGTTCTCCACTAATTTTGGTTTATTTCGGTTAAACCAGGTTCTGTTTGGAATTTAGAAATTTGGTTCGATTTAAATGCTCACACCCCAAATTATGGTTAGGCCGGAGATTAACATAAAGGAGTGGAACAAACTGTGGGAGGCGATAAGTGAAGGGATAAAGAAGGTGAAGTGGGAAGAGAGGAAACCTTACGCATATTGGAAAGGGAACCCTGGAGTTGCTAAGATCAGAAGAGACCTCATGAAATGTCATAACCCCATGGTTCATCTCTATCGTCAGGTTTCTCTATATGATATATATCTCTTTTATGGTGATGATGGTCTAGAACGTTCTGGAAGCTTAATTAATGACTTGATGAAAATGTTTTTGCAGGATTGGAGGAAAGAGGGCAGGATTGGGTTTAAGACTTCAAACTTAGAAGATCAATGCACCCACAGGTTTTTTTATTATTCTTTTCGTTGTTCTCGAATTAATTGATGAATTAAATTTTAATAGATAGTAATTTGGGTATGTTTTTTGGATAATGAAGGTACAAGATTTATGTAGAGGGAAGGGCTTGGTCGGTGAGCGAGAAGTATATACTAGCTTGTGACAGTATGACTCTTCTTGTAAAGCCATTTTACTTTGACTTCTTCACTAGAAGCTTAGTTCCAATGGAGCATTATTGGCCCATTAGACCTCGAGAAAAATGTAGTGACATTGTCTTTGCTGTCCACTGGGGCAACAACAATACAGAAAAGGTAATATATTTTAATTTTTTTAAAACGGTCCAATGTTTTTGGAAACTTCAAACAAAATCTTAATTATTTGTGACAGCTCTATGTTTTCTTTGATGTTTGGATTTTAGAACATTTTGGTAACAAAAGATTCTTAAACTAGCAAAACAAGAAATTGAACAACAACATTTTGTTGGACTCACAGACTGATGATGATCTTTTCTCTTGTTTAATAGGCAAAAGCTATAGGGAGAAATGGAAGTGGCTATGTACTTAAGAATCTGAAGATGAAGTATGTGTATGATTACATGTTGTATCTGTTGCAAAGCTATGGGAAGTTGATGAAGATGAATATACAAGTGCCTGACGGAGCCAAGGAAGTGTGTCCAGAGACAATGGCTTGTCCAATAAATGGAGGACGAGCGAGACAATCTATGGATGACTCATTGTTTATGTCTCCGAGCGTTAAGGCTTCTTGTAACATGCCTCCACCTTTTGAAGAAGATGAGCTTAAGAGGTTTCTTGAGAAGAAAGAAAGTGTTGAGAAAGAAGTTGAGAAACGGACTAATGAGTATTGGGAAGAACAGAAGAAGATTCTTCGAGATTAAAAGAGAATTTTTATTTCTTCAAATTGTTTAATATTAAAGTAATCCAATGATAACGTAATTAATAGCAGGCTTATTGATTAAAATGAATCGGATCCTAAGAAGGCCCATCAAGGCCCAATTCCAAGATTCCGATACAAGGTACCTCCTCCGGTCCGGTCAATTCTCAGTCAATGAATTGAAATCTAAGCTGTTGAATCAAAAGTTCCAGGCAAATATAAAGACTGAATTCTGAAATAAAGAAATCAAGAAACTCTGCAAATCTTCAGTCACAGAAACAATAAAACCAAATAAGCTTAGAGATTTGAGAGGTACACTAATAGAGTCAATCTTTTTCCCTAACATTTCCACATACTTTTGTTCAGAGGTTAGCTTATATTCCTTCTTCGTTTCTTCTTCTTCCTAGATTCCATGCTTTATATACACAGAGTTCTTTCTTGCTCTCATCATCAATATCATCAACCTCGCATTAAATCAATGTCAGCATGAGCATGACGCATATCCATTTGCCTAGCACCTGTTGACCATATCAGGTTTTGGCTTGGCTGTTGGTGCGGCTGCTGAGGGACAGGCGAAACCGTGTTGTTATTATTGTCTAAAGCTTGATGATCATTGGTGTCTTGAACAACTTCAGAAGCTTCTTCTTCTCGTTTCTTGCTCTTGATCTTTGGAGCTGCCCAGATAAAGCTCCCTACAATAACCTGATAGGGCCAAGAATCTAATATTCAATCCCAATAATTATGACTTAAAAAGAAAAGCATAGCTCAAGTAAAATGTTTAAACCAAACCTGAACAGCACTTGCTGCTATTAAAGGCCCTCCAATGGCACCGCCAATCACACGTCCATCGGGGCTAGCAAGAGAAACCGATAAGTTTCCAGTTCGATTACGGAAGCTTCCATCAGTTGCCACTAGATAAGATGTTGATAACGCTAGGATTTCAAACCGGCCCTGAAAATATACAAAAACATAAGTTTCAAAAAAACAGTAGAAAACAAATTTTTAGTGAGAAATTTCAAAGTGGAGAACCTCGTATTTAATGGCTCCGGGAGATGCTGAAGGTTGAAGAAGTGTTGCAGTGGAGACTGCGCCGCTTGCAGATAAAACGCAAATGGCTCTTGGACCTANTCAGTTGCCACTAGATAAGATGTTGATAACGCTAGGATTTCAAACCGGCCCTAAAAATATACAAAAACATAAGTTTCAAAAAAACAGTAGAAAACAAATTTTTAGCGAGAAATTTCAAAGTGGAGAACCTCGTATTTAATGGCTCCGGGAGATGCTGAAGGTTGAAGAAGTGTTGCAGTGGAGACAGCGCCGCTTGCAGATAAAACGCAAATGGCTCTTGGACCTTGTTGAGAGAAAGATATAACCTTTGATGCAATATCCTGTTGCAAAGTTTCAAAGCTTTTCAGCAAACAGCAAAACAAAAACATTTCAAGATAGCTCTGTAATAGTAAGTCAACATTACTTCTCCTATTGAAACTGCGATAACGTGTGGCGTGAAGCTCATTCCAGAAGATGAAGGCATTAATTCACCTAACCAAATCCAAGAAAAGCTCATGGAATCAATAATGAGCTTAATTAAGCAGCATAATACATAGACAACTAACTAACTGGTTCTAATTTTAGGCAAGTTTTAAGCTTTTCTCACACATTAGGAATAAACAATAAAATATTTGGACTCTTAAAATAATCCTGGTTCTTGATCTTCTGAAAACAATAAATAGTTGAATTACTCCTCAGGATTACAAGTTTGAGAGAGAGCAGATTTACCAATGGAAGCCAATCTCTGTTTCTTGCCGGAGCCCGGAGGTCGACCACGGCCACGTTTGTTAGAGTTGTTGGGAGTAATGGTGGAAACAGAGGAAGAAGACAATGCCAAAGAAACAGAACCGTCTTGTCCGTATTTTCTAGGTCGTCCTCTCTTTCGTTTAATAGGAGTCTCACTTGGAGGCGGAGGAGGAGCAATCATATTAACGCCGATATGATGAGGAACAGGTCCAGCTCCGGCTGCTGTTGCCGGAGAAGGATCACCGTGTAAAGGAGGAGATCCGAATCCAGTGGAGCCTGACCCGAATTCATGTAAGTGACGAAGCCCTTGTTGTTGTTGCTGTGATGATCCGTGAAACGTTGGAGGACCCGACCCGGATAATCCTCTTTGAATATAGTAAGGACCCGACCCGGATAATCCCATTGCATCTCTTCGATCCATTTTTGCATTTACAGTAGTTGAAGAAAGACTCTTTTAACTTTTAAGTGAGCTAGTTGCAACTTGTCAAACCCTAAAAAGGTTGTGGCTAGAATTATGAGGAGAGAGAGAGAGAGATAGAGGATAAATGGATAAGAAGAGAGACAGAATCAAAGGTGGAGACTTTATGATGAAGATATAAACTTGGAGAGAAAGGAACATGCAAACCTTCCTTATTACTTTCTCAGCTTACTACTTCTCTTCTCTCTTTCATATCTTTCACTATATGCAACCAAAATTATACAACAAAAGCTTTCTCTTCTATATCAACCAGCAATGGTTAGGGGACTCGTTTTGGTTTTTGGGTTATATCTCTCTCTTGTGTGTGTGATGTTGCATTTTTGTTTTCCTTTTTCTTGGTGACAGAGGGAAACAGAAACAAACAAAAAATCTCTAACAGACCCTTCAAGCAAAAGCATTTACTGTGAGGATAACAATGGGATTTTTTTTTTTTTATTTTTCCTGAAAATGTATTGGAAATTCAAAATCCTAATGAATAACTGACTTTGACTGTAGCTCTATATAGCAACTAGGCATCTGTGTGGCTCATCACTCATAAAGCCACACTCTTGATCAGGTGCGTGTATCCCACACGCATCAACATGTCACTGTTCCTTCTTTCTTCTGAACAAAAATATCTAACTAAGCTTGATGAACAGATTCTCCATTTTCAAGCTGATGTTACTACTCTCTACTGTTCCTATAAACTGATTGATCATCTCTTTGGGAATTGATCTGAGCCAGAAGAATCTGTCGAGAAAGTGAAGTCCACGCGCCGGAGGGAGTGGAGAGTGAGAAAAGATTTGGCCTGTCTGGTCAGAGACTTGCCCACTGGCTTCCACTTTGAGAGCCATTTTGACGAAAGGCTGATGAGAAGACATCTTTAAAATATCTCCCAAGGACCCATTGATGGGATGATACAA